>CM039463.1:93455667-93571144 GCA_022414725.1 Microglena sp. YARC
TATATATATTATATACATTGTTATACCGGTATTGTTTATAAAATGTATACTGTTTGTTTTCATGTTCTCAACTAGGCCCATCCACACTCCAATATGCAATAGGGCAGTTGCGCATGCTCACCCGCACCATGCTTGCAATTTGTTGGTGATCTGCTGTTGAAGCGCCCCATACAGCTGTGTTCAGGTTAATTCTGTTGCCTATGACCTTATATTCTTTGTTTAAAGCAACAAACAAATACAGGTTTTGTTTACAAGATATGTACTGTATGTATAGTATATTGTATATATTTTATATTGTACATATTGTATGTATACTATATTGTATGTACAGTATATTGTATATATTGTATATTGTATGTATTGTATATTGAATATAATATGCATAGTATATTGTATATTGTATGTATAGTAAATTGCCTGGTAAATTGTATGTATTGAATATTGTATGTAAAGTATACTGTTTATATTGTATATTGCATATTGTATATGTTATATGTATAGCATATTGTATGTATTCTACATTGTTATTGTATATATTGCTATACCAGTATTGTTCATATGCTCTACATTGTTTGCAACGGGCTCCGTCAGGTCCAGTTCAGTGTCTGCAGGTTACATATTATTATAGTTATTGTGTTGCTTAGCTCCTTGAATGACAAAGGTGCCAGGTTTGCATCCCCACAGGTGCACCTTAGTATTCGCGGTCGCTGTCAACCGCCATGGTAGCTTTGTCCAGGTTAAGTAGCAGCCCGTTCCTTACCGCAAAAAGACGGGGCTCCCTTTATACCACGCCCCACCAGGCGTCATCATTACTAAGGATTGGAGCCGCTGTAAGGTACATGGGTTTTCCAGTTTAGCGAGATCAAGATAAGTTGATCATTGTTGAGTGAAGTCGTAGTTAATACTACGCCCCACCAGGCGTTATCATTACTTATTTTGTTGCATGTGGCCTCAGATGCTTAATTTAAATTATGGTGGCTTTTCCCAGCTGCAGCGAATGACAGGGTCCCCTTAACACCACGCCCCTCCAGGCGTTTAAATGTTGTATTTGTATGTTTAAGTAACTAATATATACCAGTATTGTTTATCCGCTCTTCAGTGTTTGCGTAGGACTCCAAGCCTAGTGTATGCAGGTTAAGGCAAGAACCTTTCCTTAACCTGCAGACACTGAACCTGATGGAAGCCTAGTTTTTGGTCTCTGTCTCTGTGTCTCCGTCTCTGTCTGTGTCTCTGTCTGTCTCTGTGTCTCTGTCTGTGTCTGTCTCTGTTTCTGTCTCTATGTCTCTGTCTGTCTCTGTCTCTGTCTCTGTCTCTCTGTCTAGGTCTGGGTCTGGGTCTATGTCTAGGTCTATGTCTAGGTTTGGGTCTGTTGTTGTTGGTGATATTCTCAGCAAGGCCCCCCTATAAACCAGCCAATATGCGACCAACAAATGCTGTCGTCCTCCTTATGTATAATCATGCTTCTATTTGTATAGGAATCACTAAGCCATAATGCATTAGTATATCTGCATTATTGTATCTGCATTTATTATCTTGCAATATAAGATCTTTCATTATAACATCTTAATTTTATAATCTTTCATTTTAAGATCTTTCATTATAATATCTTAATTTATTATCTTGCATTATATGATCTTTCATAATAAGATCTTTCATTGTAAGATCTTAATTTTATTATCTTGCATTATAATATCTTGCAATATTGTATCTTACCAAATAATATCTTGCAATATAATATCTTGCAGTATAGTATCATGCTATCCAATATCTTGCATTATAATATATTGCATTATAATAGTGTGCACTATACTATCTTGCATGTTTAGATCATGCAATATAATATCTTGCATTATAGTATATTGCATTATAATATATTGCATGTTTATATCATGAAACATTATATCTTGCAGTATAGTATCATGCAATATAATATCTTGCATTATAATAGTATGGACTATACAATCTTGCATGTCTAGATCGTGCAATATAATATCTTGCATTATAATATCTTGCATTATAATATTGTGCACTATACAATCTTGCATGTCTAGATCGTGCAATATAATATCTTGCATTATAATATCTTGCGTTATAATATTGTGCACTATACAATCTTGCATGTCTAGATCGTGCAATAAAATATCTTGCATTATAATATCTTGCATTATAATATCTTGCATTATAATATTGTGCACTATACAATCTTGCATGTCTAGATCGTGCAACATAATATCGCATTAAAATATCTTGCATTATAATATTGTGCACTATACAATCTTGCATGTCTAGATCGTGCAACATAATATCGCATTAAAATATCCTGCATTATAATATCTTGCATGTTTATATCATGCAATATAATATCTTGCGTTATAATATCTTGCATGTTTATATCTTGCATGTTTCTATCATGCAATATAATATCTTGCATTATAATATCTTGCATGTTTATATCTTGCATGTTTATATCATGCAATATAATATCTTGAATTATAATATCTTGCATGTTTATATCATGCAATATAATATCTTGCATTATAATATCTTGCATTATAATATCATGCAATATAATATCTTGCATTATAGTATCTTGCCTTATTATATTGTGCACTACATTATAATATCTTGCATTGTAATATCTTGCACAATTATATATGAATTACCGGTATTCAATGTTTGGGAAGTCCCTTTAGCTTATTTACCTGCCCCTGGACTGTAACATGCAAAATGCATATGTTATTTATTAATTCATTACATTGTCATTGGCAGGCCATAGTTGACCCAAGACAAGCCACAGCATCGGGTGGGGTCTTCCAACCATGCGTATGTGTATATATACATATATATATATATGCATATATTCGTGTACACACATATGATCTTATATATATTATTTATTTGTCTACATACCCATATGTATGTATATATATCCATATGTATACATGCATATATTCTTATGTATATTCTTTGTATATGTACATATATCCATATGTATACATGCATATATTCTTATGTATATTCTTTGTATATGTATATATATCCATATGTATACATGCATATGTTCTTATGTATATTCTTTGTATATGTACATATATCCATATGTATACATGCATATATTCTTATGTATATTCTTTGTATATGTATATATATCCATATGTATACATGCATATGTTCTTATGTATATTCTTTGTATATGTACATATATCCATATGTATACATGCATATATTCTTATGTATATTCTTTGTATATGTATATATATCCATATGTATACATGCATATGTTCTTATGTATATTCTTTGTATATGTACATATATCCATATGTATACATGCATATATTCTTATGTATATTCTTTGTATATGTATATATATCCATATGTATACATGCATATGTTCTTATGTATATTCTTTGTATATGTATATATATCCATATGTATACATGCATATATTCTTATGTATATTCTTTGTATATGTATATATATCCATATGTATACATGCATATATTCTTATGTATATTCTTTGTATATGTATATATATCCATATGTATACATGCATATATTCTTATGTATATTCTTTATATATGTATATATATCCATATGTATACATGCATATATTCTTATGTATATTCTTTGTATATGTATATATATCCATGTGTATACATGCATATGTTCTTATGTATATTCTTTGTACATGTATATATATCCATATGTATACATGCATATGTTCTTATGTATATTCTTTGTATATGTATGTATATCCATATGTATACATGCATATATTCTTATGTATATGTATATATATATCCATATGTATACATGCATATATTCTTATGTATATTCTTTGTATATGTATATATATCCATGTGTATACATGCATATATTCTTATGTATATTCTTTGTATATGTATATATATCCATATGTATACATGCATATATTCTCATGTATATTCTTTGTATATGTATATATATCCATATGTATACATGCATATATTCTTATGTATATTCTTTGTATATGTATATATATCCATATGTATACATGCATATATTCTTATGTATATTCTTTGTATATGTATATATATATTATGTGTATTATTTCGTATGCATATTTATTCTTGTATGTTTGGTGGTTGGTCCCAGTGAAAGCAAACGGGCTGGCCCCATAAACCTCACGCCTCGTAATAAGGCGTACTATTTTTTATTTCTTTCTTGCATGTGTTTACCTTAGTGGCTTCATTGCTTCTGTGCAACTATCACCCCCACCACCCACCAACTCTCACCTACGCCCACCACCACCCACCAACACCGACCAACACCCACCCACCCGCGAAAACACACCCAACCTCCCACCAACACCCACTCCACCACCAAAACTCACCACCCACCCTCCCCTCTACTCTTCTGTGCGACTCTCCCCACCACCACAAACACCCACCCCACCACCAAAACCCACCACCCACCTACCCCTCACCTCTTCTGTGCGACTCTCCCCACCCACCACCACCACACCCACCACCAAAACCCACCACCCACCTACCCCTCACCTCTTCTGTGCGACTCTCCCCACCACCACCAACACCCACCCCACCACCAAAACCCACCACCCACCTACCCCTCACCTCTTCTGTGCAACTCTCATCCCCCACCACCATCAACACCCACCAACACCCTCCCAACTGCCCACCAAAACCACCCCACCACCAAAACCCACCACCCACCCAACCCTCACCTCTTCTGTGCAACTCTCACCCCCCCACACACACATCACCAACACCAACCCAACCGCCTACCAACACCCACCCCACCACCAAAACCCAACACCCACCCACCGCTCACCTCTTCTGTGCAACTTCCACCCCCCCCCCCCCCCACCACCAACACCCACCACCACCCGCCAACACCCACCCAACCACCAAAACCCACCACTCACCCACCCTCCATCTCTTCTGTGCAACTCTCACCCCCCACCACCATCTACACCCACCAGCACCCACCAACACCCACCCAACCTCCCACCAACACCCACCCCACCACCAAAACCCACCACTCACCCACCCCTCCATCTCTTCTGTGCAACTCCTACCCCCACCACCATCTACACCCACCAGCACCCTCCAACACCCACCCAACCTCCCACCAACACCCACCCCACCACCCAAAGCCACCACCCACCCACCCACCCCTCCATCTCTTCTGTGCAACTCTCACCCCCCACCACCTTCAACACCCACCAACACCCACCCAACCTCCCACCAACACGCACCCCAACACCCAAAGCCACCACCCACCCACCCACCCCTCCATCCCATCTGTGCAACTCTCCCCCCCCACCACCATCAACACCCACCAGCACCCGCCAGCACCCACCCCAACACCAAAACCCACCACCCACCCCCTCCATCCCTTCTGTGCAACTCTCCCCCCCCACCACCATCAACACCCACCAGCACCCGCCAGCACCCACCAACACCCACCCCAAGACCAAAACCCACCACCCACCCACCCCTCCATCCCTTCTGTGCAACTCTCCCCCCCACCACCATCAACACCCACCAGCACCCGCCAGCACCCACCAACACCCACCAACACCCACCCCACCACCAAAACCACCACTCACCCACCCCTCCATCTCTTCTGTTTAACTCTCACCCCCCACCACCATCAACACCCACCAGCACCCACTAACACCCACACCCAACACCCAAAGCCACCACCCACCCACCCCTCCATCTCTTCTGTTTAACTCTCACCCCCCACCACCATCAACACCCACCAACACCCACCAGCACCCGCCAACACCCACCCAACCTCCCACCAACACCCACCCACCCTCCACCCACCCACCCACCCCACCCCCACCCACCCATCCCTTCTGTGCAACTCTCACCCCCACCACCATCAACACCCACCACCACCCACCCCACCACCAAAACCCACCACCCACCCACCCCTCCATCTCTTCTGTGCAACTCCCCCCCCACCACCACCACCACCACCGCCACCATCAACACCCACCAGCACCCACCAGCACCCACCAGCACCCACCCAACCTCCCACCAACACCCACCCCACCACCAAAACCCACCACACACACACCCCTCCATCTAATTTGCAACTTTTTCATTTCAGAAGAGGATCTCTGAGGCTATGTCAGGTCGCGTACCTTGGAACAAAGGGCGCAAGCACTCACCAGGTATGGCGATGGCTGGGGTAAAGGGAGTGGGGTGTGTGCTTGTGTGCGTCTGTGTGTGTGGAGGGTGGGGTTGTGTGTGTGTGTGTGTGTGTGTGGGGGGGGGGGGGGGGGAATGAGAAGAAGACCTGGAACAAAGGGCGCAAGCTCTCACCAGGTATGGCGGTGGGCGGCTGGGGTAAAGGGGGTGGGGTGTTTGCTTGTGTGTGTCTGTGCGTGTGTAGTGTGTGTGTGTGTAGGGGGGGTAAAATGGGTAGAAGACCTGGAACCAAGGGCGCAAGGACTCACCAAGTATGGTGGTGGTGGTGGCTGGGGTAAAGGGAGTGGGGTGTTTGCTTGTATGTGTCTGTGCGTGTGTAGGGTGTTGGTGGGTGTGTAGGGTGTGGGTGGGTGTGGGTGTGGGGGGTGAAATGAGTAGAAGACCTGGAAAGGGCGCAAGCACTCACCAGGTATGGCGGTGGCGGTGGCTGGGGTAAAGGGAGTGGGGTGTGTGCTTGTGTGCGTCTGTGTGTGGGGGGTGTGTGTGGGGGGTGAGGGGTGGGGGGATGAAATGGGTTGAAGGCCTGGAACAAAGGGCTAAAGCACTCACCGGGTTTGGCGGTGGCTGGGGTAAAGGGGGTGGTGTGTGGGTGTGTGGGTGTGCAGAGACAATTGCCAAGATAACAGACGCGCACACCTGCCTTCTTTACTTGGACAATACTCACCTGATTGACTTAAAATAAGTTGTTCTCTTTTTTTGTTTTTGTTATGTTTTTTTGTTTTTGTTATGTTTTTGTTTTTGTTAAGTTTTTTGTTTTTGTTATGTTTTTTGTTTTTGTTATGTTTTTGTTATGTTTTTGTTTTTGTTATGTTTTTTGTTTTTGTTATGTTTTTGTTTTTTTGTTTTTGTTATGTTTTTTGTTTTTGTTATGTTTTTGTTTTTTGTTATGTTTTTGTTTTTTTGTTTTTGTTATGTTTTTGTTTTTGTTATGTTTTTTGTTTTTGTTATGTTTTTGTTTTTGTTATGTTTTTGTTATGTTTTTGTTATGTTTTTGTTATGTTTTTGTTATGTTTTTTGTTTTTGTTATGTTTTTGTTATGTTTTTGTTTTTGTTATGTTTTTGTTATGTTTTTTGTTTTTGTTATGTTTTTGTTATGTTTTTGTTATGTTTTTGTTATGTTTTTTGTTTTTGTTATGTTTTTTGTTTTTGTTATGTTTTTGTTATGTTTTTGTTTTTGTTATGTTTTTGTTTTTGTTATGTTTTTGTTTTTGTTATGTTTTTTGTTTTTGTTATGTTTATTGTTTTTGTTATGTTTTTGTTTTTGTTATGTTTTTGTTATGTTTTTATTTTTGTTATGTTTTTGTTATGTTTTTGTTATGTTTTTGTTATGTTTTTGTCATGTTTTTGTTATGTTTTTGTCATGTTTTTGTTATGTTTTTGTTATGTTTTTGTTATGTTTTTGTCATGTTTTTGTTATGTTTTTGTTATGTTTTTGTTATGTTTTTGTCATGTTTTTGTTATGTTTTTGTTTTTGTTATGTTTATTGTTTTTGTTATGTTTTTGTTTTTGTTATGTTTTTGTTATGTTTTTATTTTTGTTATGTTTTTGTTATGTTTTTGTTATGTTTTTGTTATGTTTTTGTCATGTTTTTGTTATGTTTTTGTCATGTTTTTGTTATGTTTTTGTCATGTTTTTGTTATGTTTTTGTTATGTTTTTGTTATGTTTTTGTCATGTTTTTGTTATGTTTTTGTTATGTTTTTGTTATGTTTTTGTCATGTTTTTGTTATGTTTTTGTTTTTGTTATGTTTATTGTTTTTGTTATGTTTTTGTTTTTCGACCCTGTAAAGGCTCTTGATGACATTGGTCATGCCTGTGAATATCATATTGATCAAACAATAAACTTGACAACTTGTGTCTGTGAAGAGACCACTGCCAAGATGCACACTGCAGCCTTGTTGACTTGTACAGTACCCTTCTTATTGACTTCAACAATATACTTGACAACTTGTGTCTGTGAAGAGACCACTGCCAAGATAAAGGCGCGCACAGCAGCCTTGTTGACTTGTACAGTACCCACCTTATTGACTTGTACAACATACTTCTCAAATGGTTCAGCATACTTGTCAACTTGTGTCTGTGCAGAGATGATTGCCAAGAGAAAGTCAACAGTATACTTGACAACGTGTGTCTGTGTAAAGGTTCACTACCCACCTTATTGACTTGTACAACATACTTGGCAACTTGTGTCTGTGTAGAGACGACTGCCAAGATGCACACTGCACCTGCCTTGTTGACTTGTACAATACCCTCCTTGTTGACTTGTACAATACCCTCCTTGTTGACTTCGACAATATGCTTCACAAATTGTGTCTGTGTAGAGGTGCAATGCCCACCTTGTTGACTTGTGTCATCATCTTGATGGGGCTGGTAGCCTCGGCCCTGTCTTGCATTGACCAAATTGGCCAGCGCTCTAGCGCACTTGAAGAAACAAAACTGCGCTTTGTAGTGCAAATAGCGCAAAAATTGCCTGCTACGCCCACAGGGGGGTGCAAAAAACTGCGCGGAGCGCGCAGTGGGGCTCAAAAAGGCTGCGCACCAGCCCGCAAAAGCGCGCGCTTGGTAGTACCCTGTCTTGTGTTGACTTTGGAACGGGCTTTGATTGGGCTACTGGCCTATTCCAATCCCTCTGATTCTGCTTCATTAATTCCAGAGCTATTATTTTCAGCTACATGGAGCAGCTTCTAGGCAGCTCTCTTAACTGGCTATTTAGCCAGAGCTAAGATGGCAAGATGCTGCATTTGAATTTGAATTTGAATTGCTGCCTGAAGCCATGTAACCAAGTTCAAATTGTGATGTTCCCATGTTGTCGTGATTCAGGGCTATCGTGTGATTTGAGGCTATCCTGTCTTGAGTTGACTTGGGCACGGGCTTTGATTGGGCTACCGCTTGTATCACCCACCCACCAACCCACACCTCTCCTTCCACCCACACCCACCTCACCACAGAGACGATTTCCAAAATAAAGGCGCGCACAGCCGAAGCCATGCAGCGACCCGAAGTGGTGGCCAAAGTGGAGGCGTACAAGCAAGTCAGCACCGTTGCTGCGCCTGCCTTGTTGACTTGTACAACACCCTCCTTATTGACTTAAACAATATACTTGACAACTTGTGCCTGTGCAGAGACGATCGCCAAGATCAAGGCGCGCACAGCTGAAGCCATGCAGCGACCCGAAGTAGCGGCCAAAGTGAAGGCGTACAAGCACGTCCGCACTGTACACACGTCTGTCAAGCACACCGATGAGACGAAGGAGAAGATTGGCAAAGCAATTAAGGAGAAAGCTCGGGTAAGGCATTGGAGTGGTAGTGGTGTGAGGGAAGAGAAGGGGAAGGGTGTCAGGGTGTACAAGCATGCTCGCTCCATTGCTGCGCCTGCCAAGCACAGTGATGAGACGAAGGAGAAGATTGGCTGAGCAATTAAGGATGAAGTTTGGGTAGGGCATTGGATTGAGAGTGGGAGTGGGTGGGGGGGAAGTGAAGGGGGGGGTGTCAGGGTGTACAAGCAAGTCCGCGCCGTTGCTGAGCCTGCCAAGCACAGTGATGAGACGAAGGAGAAGATCGGCTAGGCAATTAAGGATGAAGTTCGGGTAGGGTGTTGGAGTGAGGGTGGGAGTGGGTGGGAGGGAAGTGAAGGGGGAGGGTGTTAGGGTGTACAAGCAAGTCCGCGCCGTTGCTGTGCCTGCCAAGCACAGTGATGAGACGAAGGAGAAGATCGGCTAGGCAATTAAGGATGAAGTTCGGGTAGGGTGTTGGAGTGAGGGTGGGAGTGGGTGGGAGGGAAGTGAAGGGGGAGGGTGTTAGGGTGTACAAGCAAGTCCGCGCCGTTGCTGTGCCTGCCAAGCACAGTGATGAGATGAAGGAGAAGATTCGCAAATCAATTAAGTATGAAGTTCGGGTAGGGCGTTGCATTGAGAGTGGGAGGGAGGTGAAGGGGGAGGGGGGGGGGGGGGGGGGGAAGGGGGCTGAAGGTGGTGATGGAGGGTGTTTGTGTGAAGGGTGTGTGGGGGGGGAGGGGTGAATGGCGAGGGCGCTGAAGGTGGTGACTGGGGGGAATGGGGGGGGTGGGGGGTGAGAGAGTGGTGAATGGGGAGGGGGGTGAAGGTGGGGGGTGGGGTGTGTGTGTGGGGGGGGGGTTGAGAGGGCAATGAGTGGGGAGGGGGGGAGGGTGATGAAAGAGATCAGTCGGGAAGGGCGTTGTGGTGAGAGTGGGGGGAAGGTGAATGGGGATGGTGGCAGGGTGCTGAAGGTGGTGAAGGAGGGGGGGAGGTTAAGAGAGTGGTGAATGGGATGGGTGTTAGAGGGTTGGAAGAGATCAGCCGGGTAGGGCGTTGGGGTGAGGGGGGGAAGGTGGGTGCATAGGTGGATGGATGGGCAGGCGGGTGCATGGATTTGTGGATGGATGCGTACATGGATATGTGGATGGATATATTATACATATTAACATATACATAGGTAGGTATATAGATGGATGGATGGGTGGACATATATATATGTATACATCCAGGCTATGTCCCTGCACACCTCCCTTGGTGGTTGGCCCCAGTGCAAGCAAACTGGCCGGCCCCTGCAACCTCACTCCTTGTAATAAGACGTGTACTATTTATTTATTTTTCTATTCATATCTTTATTTGTGTATTTATTATTTACACACCTCACCACGCTCACCCCTGAATCATGACTTCATGGTTGCTGCAAAATAATATAGCAGGTTGCCCCAACTCCCCCCCCCCCCCAAACACCCCAAACACCCCCAACACCTTCCCCGTTCGCCCCCCTACCACACATCCCATTCACCACCCTCCCACACATCCCCCCCTTCCTACTTCACCACCTACAGCACCTTGCCCCCCTCCCTATTCACCTTCCTCCCACCCTCACCTCAGCAACCTACCCGACTGATCTCTTTCCCCCCCCCCCCCATTCACCCCCTCTCACCCTCCCCCCTCCCTATTCACCCCTCTCAACCTTCCCCCCCCCCCCCCCATTCACCCCCCTCTCACCCTCCCCCCCTCTCTATTCACCCCTCTCAACCTTCCCCCCCCCCATTCACCCCCATTCACCCCCTCTCACCCTCCCCCCCTCCCTATTCACCCCCTCTCAACCTCCCCCCCCCCCCCCCCCCCCCCCCCCCATTCCCCCCCTCTCACCCTTCCCCCCTCTCTATTCACCCCTCTCACCCTTCCCCCTCCCCATTCACCACCCTCCCACCCTCACCCCAACGTCCTACCCGACTGATCTCTTTCACCCTCCCCCCCCCCCCCCCCCCCCCCCCCCCCCTCCCCAATCACCCCCCTCTTTCTCGACCTCAATGATTGCAGCAAAAGAGAATAGCTGCTGGTTTAGACCCAGACGGGCCTCCAAAGAGGAAGGTGTATGACCGGAGCAAAGCCAAAGCCAAGCCAGACGAGTCAGCCAGCTCTGATGGCGAATCTAGTGGGGAGTCGAATGGCTCCAAGGCATCAACTAGTGGGTAAGCGGATGGGTGACTCTGTGTATCTGTGTGACACTTTCTCTCTCTCTCTCTCTTCTCTCTCTCTCTCTCTCTCTCTCCTCACTCACTCACTTCTATCTATACCCTAACGGCTAGTTGCTAAGCTAGAGGGTGATGGGGGGAGATAGGAGGGGGGGGGTGGGGTGGGGGGGGGGTCTGTCTCTCTGGTAAACGGTGTAATACAATTTAATTGCGGTCAAGCCACACAGTAATAAAAAAATAACATTAGGAATAAGTCATCAATTCAACCCTATAATAGAGAAAGTACATTATGCCATATAACTAAGACTAGTTAGGGGGTGGGGGGATAAGAGTGGGGAGGGGGAGGGGGTCCTCCGTAACACAAAAACCCATTCCATCTCAAAACAATGAAACAAATTATGAAACAAAATTATAAAAACAATGAAACAAACAATGAAACAAATTTAAGGGCACAGTTCTTGCCAAGAAAAGAAGCTAAATATCTAAGCATACAAAAAACCAATCTAGGCAAACTAAGCCAGAAGGTGCTACTTGATATTATTGTCATTTTATGTGTCTATGTCTTTGTATAAGGCTCTCTCTCTCTCTCTCTCTATATATATATATATATATATATATATATGATCCACATCCTCTTGCAACTATGTCCATGTTTAAGGAGGACTGTGTCACGTGAGGAGCACTGAGCTAACATATCATCAGCAAACTCTAAACCCTAAACCCTATGTTCATGTTTTAGGGGGCCGGTTTCACTCGAGGAGCACTGACCTAACATCTCATCAGCAAACCCTAAGCCCTAAACCTTAAACCCTATGTCCATGTTTTGGGAGGACGGTTTCACGAGAGGAGCACATCTCATCAGCAAACCCTAAACCCTAAACCTTAAACTATATGTCCATGTTTTAGGAGGCCTGTTTCGCGCGAGGAGCACCGAGCTAGCATATCAAACGCTCTCAAGAAGAAGTGGCAGGACCCAGAATACAGGGCCTTGGCTGTGGCTAGAATGCGGGTGCGTGCTGCATGTCTGTTGTTGTTGTTGTTGTTGTTGTGTTCATGTTTATTAAGGTTACTAGGCTGTAGTGAAAGTCCTCACTATCCAAGAAGAAGTGGCAGGACACAAAATACAGGGCCTTGGCTGTGGCCAGAATGCTGGTGCGTGCTGCATGTCTGTTGTTGTTTGCGCTGTTGTTGTTGTGCACATGTTTCTTGAGGCGAATAGGCTACAGTGAAATTCCTCGCAATCCAAGAAGAAGTGGCAGGACCAAGAATACAGGACCTTGACAGTGGCCAGAATGCTGGTGCGTGCTGCAAGGCTGGTTGTCTGGTTGTTGTTGTTTTCACATATTTCTTGAGGTGCCTTGGCTGTCGTGAAGGTCCTCACAATCCAAGAAGAAGTGGCTGGACCCAGAATACAGGGCCAAGGCAGTGGCTAGACTGCGGGTGCATGGTGCATGTCCCTTTGTCATTTTAGTTGTTATTGTTGTTGTTGTTGTTGTTGTGTATATGTTTCTTGAGGTTACTAGGTTGTAGTGAAGGTCGACACAACCCTAGAAGAAGTGGCAGGGCACAGAATCCCTCGACCAGTGCTCATGCTGCTTTGAGGCATGCTGCAACACCAAAGGGAACTCCCCCTGTGTCAAATATGTCGAGCCTTATGAAGTTCACCAGCAACTTGGGTCTTTGAAAAGCTGTGTCACAATAATATTAGTTTTTCAAATAAATTTGAAATTCTGGTGAGACGGCTCGTCCGTCTACTATTATATACTATATTATATACTATTATTTATTCACTGATATTAAATAACATAGCCGACCCCTAGTTATTCCCACCCCCCTGTGGGCGCAGCAGCAAGCATTTTTTGCGCTTTTTGCACTACTAAGCGCAGTTTTTTTGTTTTCAAGTGCGCTGAAGCGCTGGCCAATTTGGTCAATTGAAGTACCCTGCTTGAGAAGCAAGCACAGGGTGGTTCTTCCACCGGCCTCGTGGTACTTCTCAGCTGACCACCCTCTCCACCCGTACGCGGATGCCATTCTGGCTACTGCTATTCGTCTGCAGCTTGAGGATAATGGAATTTGGAAAGTTTCCCCTAAACCCACACCTACAGTCGAACAAAGTAGTCTTTGTTGAATTGCTTACCCTCCGCTTAGTATTCAACTTAAACAATAAAATACAAGACATCCTTAGGCGTTAGCTTTAGCGTAAGCATTAAGGTGTAAGAAGAATTGGCTTTCGAATCATCTGAAGTATGAGAAAGATCCTGCCTTTTTAAGGCCTTTTACCTACCCCTACACCAACCCATACCACTATACTTTAACATACCACTCCCTCCAGCATGAAACGACCCTAGCTAGATGCAAAGGAGAACAGAAAGAGCCATCACCTACAACTTTGTAACGGTGTGAGGCATCCACCCACCCATCCACCCACAAACGCAAAACACACGCCCATGCACCTATACACACCTACACCTATACACACCTATACACACCTATATACACCTATATACACCTATACACACCTATACACACCTATATACACCTATACACACCTGTACAAAGCTATACACACCTATACACACCTATATACACCTATATACACATATACACACCTATACACACCTATACACACCTATATACACCTATACACACCTATACACACCTATACACACCTATACACACCTATATACACCTATACACACCTATACACACCTATACACACCTATATACACCTATACACACCTATACACACCTATACACACCTATACACACCTATATACACCTATACACACCTATACACACCTATACACACCTATACACACCTATACACACCTATATACACCTATACACACCTATACACACCTATACACACCTATATACACCTATACACACCTGTACACACCTATATACACCTATACACACCTATATACACCTATACACACCTATACACACCTATACACACCTATATACACCTATACACACCTATACACACCTATATACACCTATACACCTATACACACCTATATACACCTATACCTATACACCTATACACACCTATACACACCTATACACACCTATACACACCTATATACACCTAACACACCTATACACACCTATACACACCTATACACACCTATACCTACATACACCACACCTATATACACCTATACACACCTATATACACCTATACACACCTATACACCTATATACACCTATACACACCTATACACACCTATACACCTATACACACCTATACACACCTATACACACCTATATACACCTATACACCTATACACCTATACACACCTATATACACCTATACACACCTATATACACCTATACACACCTATATACACACCTATACACACCTAATACACACCTATATACACCTATACACACCTATACACACCTATACACACCTATACACACCTATACACAACCTATATACACCTATAACCTATACACACCTATACACACCTATACACACCTATATACACCTATATACACCTATACACACCTATACACACCTATACACACCTATACACACCTATACACACCTATACACACCTATATACACCTATACACACCTATACACACCTATACACACCTATACACACCTATATAACCTATACACACCTATACACACCTATACACACCTATATACACCTATATACACCTATACACACCTATACACACCTATACACACCTATACACACCTATACACACCTATACACACCTATACACACCTATACACACCTATATGCACACCTATACACACCTATACACACCTATACACCCCTATACACCCACCTACCTCTACACCCACCCTTAACACTATACCTAACATGCACCTACCGCTTTGAAACATAGTGAGGCACCCCCCCACCCATCCACCATCCACCCACAAACACAAGCGCAATCGCACACGCCCATGCACCTATCCACACCCACATCTGCCCTTTATTCCCACCCATACCACTATTCCCAAACATACCACTACCTCCGGTAGGAATCAGTCCAAGCTAGAGGCAATGTAGAACAGAAAGAGCCTTCACCTACAACTTTGAAACAGAGTAAGGCATCCACCCATCCACCATCCACCCACCCATCCACCCACATACACAAGCGCAATCGCACACGCCCATGCACCTATCCACACCCACACCTACCCCTATACCCACCCATACCCCTATAACCACACCTACCCCTATACCCACCCATACCCCTACAACCACACCTACCCCTATACCCACACTTACCCCTATAACCACACCTACCCCTATAACCACCCATACCCCTATAACCACACCTACCCCTATACCCACCCATACCCCTATCACACCTACCCCTATACCCACCCATACCCCTATAACCACACCTACCCTATAACCCACCCATACCCCAATAACCACACCTACCCCTATACCCACCCATACCCCTATAACCACACCTACCCCTATACCCACCCATACCCCTATAACCACACCTACCCCTATACCCACCCATACCCCTATAACCACACCTACCCCTATAACCACCCATACCCCTATAACCACACCTACCCCTATACCCACCCATACCCCTATAACCACACCTACCCCTATACCCACCCATACCCCTATAACCACACCTACCCCTATACCCACACTTACCCCTATAACCACACCTACCCCTATACCCACCTATACCACTATTCCCGTACCACTACGTCCTGCAGGAAGCAGCCCAAGCTAGGGTCGGAGGAGAACCGAAAGAGCCGTCTAAAACAACTTTGAGACGGAGGGCGGCACGGGAAAAGCTAGCATTAGAAAAACAGGTGCGACATATGTGCATGATCTTTTAAAATTTGAAATTAGTAGGAGCTGCCACGGGACATGAGATTGAAGGAACCCTCCCGTCTGCATGTACTGTACACGCTGGAGAATGGCTACTATGTTGGGTTTTTTTCAACCTACGTGCATGGTGTTTTCAAAGGAAATGAAATGTGTCATCACATTCACACTTACGCACTCACACTTACACCCTCATACCCATGCTCTCGCTTTCACTTTCACTTTCACACACTCATACTCTCGCACTCACACTCACACTCACACTCACACTCATACTCACACTTACATACACCCACACACTCATAACCATACTCTCGCATTCACACTCACAGTCACACACTCACACTCATACTCACACTTACATACACCCACACACTCATACCCATACTCTCGCATTCACATTCACAGTCACACACTCACACTCATACTCACACTCACAAACTTGCACCTGCACACTCATACCCATACTCTCGCACTCACACTCACACAGTCATACTCACACTCACAAACTTGCACCTGCACACTCATACCCATACTCTCGCACTCACACTCACACTCACACTCATACTCACACTTACATACACCCACACACTCATACCCATACTCTCGCATTCACATTCACAGTCACACACTCACACTCATACTCACACTCACAAACTTGCACCTGCACACTCATACCCATACTCTCGCACTCACACTCACACAGTCATACTCACACTCACAAACTTGCACCTGCACACTCATACCCATACTCTCGCACTCCCACTCACACAGTCATACTCACACTCACAAACTTGCACCTGCACACTCATACCCATACTCTCGCACTCACACTCACACAGTCATACTCACACTCACAAACTTGCACCTGCACACTCATACCCATACTCTCGCACTCACACTCACACAGTCATACTCACACTCACAAACTTGCACCTGCACACTCATACCCATACTCTCGCACTCACACTCACACAGTCATACTCACACTCACAAACTTGCACCTGCACACTCATACCCATACTCTCGCACTCACACTCACACAGTCATACTCACACTCACAAACTTGCACCTGCACACTCATACCCATACTCTCGCACTCACACTCACACAGTCATACTCACACTCACAAACTTGCACCTGCACACTCATACCCATACTCTCGCACTCCCACTCACACAGTCATACTCACACTCACAAACTTGCACCTGCACACTCATACCCATACTCTCGCACTCCCACTCAAACAGTCATACTCATACTCACAAACTTGCACCTGCACACTCATACCCATACTCTCGCACTCACACTCACACAGTCATACTCACACTCACAAACTTGCACCTGCACACTCATACCCATACTCTCGCACTCACACTCACACAGTCATACACTCACAAACTTGCACCTGCACACTCATACCCATACTCTCGCACTCACACTCACACAGTCATACACTCACAAACTTGCACCTGCACACTCATACCCATACTCTCCCACTCACACACTCAAACTCACTCGCACACACTCACACTTACACACTCATACCCATACTCTCCCACTCACACTCACACACTCACTCATACTCACACTCACACACACATACTCACTCTCACACACTCATACTCACTCTCACACACTAGCACTTACACACTCATACCCATACTCTCACACTCACACTCACACACTCATACCCATACTCTCGCACTCACACTCATAAATTCATACTCACACTAAAACACTCACCCGTACTCTCCCACTCGCACTCTCACACTCACACACTCATACTCATGCTCTCGCACTCACACTCTCACACTCATACTCACGCTCACACTCACACATGCATGCTCACACTCACACTCACACTCACACACTCTTACACACACTCTCGCACTCACACTTACACACTCATACACTCATACTCATACTCTCAAACATCCATACTTACACACTCGCACACTCATACTCGCACACTCACACTTGGCGACACACTCATACTCGCATACTTACACACTCGCACACTCATACTCACACACTCATACCCATACTTACACACTCACACTTACACACTCATACTTACACACTCACATACTCACACTCATACTTGGCGAAGCACCATGGTGCTCCTAGCAGCCTTTGGAGTAGATTTGTTGATACCCACAGAAGCCTGGGAGCACATAGCCAGACACTGGCAAGCAAACTGGCAGGAAGCTGGCAGACTCTGTCAAGCAAGCTGGCAGGAAGCTGGCAGTCTCTGACAAGCAAGCTGGCAGGAAGCTGGCATGGCTTGTTCCTGGCCTGTAGATTGCTAGGTGCATAATTTAGCACTTGTGCTACAAGTAGCAGTGCTACAAGTACTGCCTTCAAGACAAGTACTAAGCGCAACGTTAAACAATGGCAGAGAGTCTGGGCTGTCCGCGTTTTTGAAGGCCCACCCACCCACCCACCCCCTCCAACCCACGAGAACAATTCATGGAAACGAAATAAATACAAGCGGCTTGGCAAGGGCATCTACCTACCCACTCCCCCTCCCCCCCTCCAAGCCATGCCCATCCACCCACCCACCCACCCACCCCTCCTACCCACGAGTACAATTCATGGAAACGAAATAAATACAAGCGGCTTGGCAAGGGCATCTACCTACCCACTCCCCTCTCCCCCCCCCCCCCCCCCCCCCTCCAAGCCATGCCACCCATCCACCCACCCACCCACCCCCTCCTACCCACGAGTACAATTCATGGAAACGAAATAAATACAAGCGGCTTGGCAAGAGCATCTACCTACCCACTCCCCCCCCCCCCCCCCCCTCCAAGCCATGCCCACCCACCCACCCCTCCAACCCACGAGTACAATTCATGGAAACGAAATAAATACAAGCAGCTTGGCTAGGCCATCTACCTACCCACTCCCCTCCCCCCCCCTCCAAGCCATGCCCACCCACCCACCCACCCACAGGCTCCAGGAAGTATCCTGCTAGTGTCACGACTGCTGAAAGCAAGGCGGTATGTGCGATATATGGAAACACAAATGAACACACGGGGGGCTTGGCAAGGACCCCCACCCCCACACACACACACCCACACACACACAACCACCCCACGCCTACCCACCCCCTCCAACCCACTCCCAGCCTCCCCCTCAAACCCACCCAGCCTCCCCCTCAAACCCATGCCCACCCACCCACAGGCCAAAGCTCCAGGAAGTGACCCTGCTTATGGCACGACTGCTGAAAGCAAAGCGGGCGGTGCAATAGATTGAAACACAAATGAACACACGGGGGCTTGGCAAGGACCCCCCCCCCCCCCCCCCCGACCCCCCCCCCCCCCACACACACACACCAACTATCCATGCCCACCCATCCCCTCCAACCACACCCACCAGCCTCCCCTCCAACCCACCCACCCACCCAGCCACCCTTCCAACCCACACCCACCACACCCTTCAAACCCACCAGCCTGCCACCCGCCCACCACCCACTCACAGGCAAAGCTCCAAGAAGTGACCCTGCTTGTGGCACGACTGCTGAAAGCAAAGCGGGCGGTGCAATATATTGAAACACAAATGAACACACGGGGGGGCTTGGCCATGGCATCCCCCGATGACCTGGAGGCTTTGGACATGGCAAGGCGCAAGGTGGAAGCCCTTGCCGCTGAAGTGCCTGAGGATTTCCGGTATGACGAAGTGGGCTATGTGTCGATGGTGGAAGAGAAGAAGAAAACGTGAGTGGGGTGCTTCGGGTGGGGTGGGGTGGGGTGGAGGGGGGTAGCAACTGCGTTGGACATAGCAAGGAGCAAGGTGGAAGCCATGGCTGCTGAATTGCCTGAGGATGTCTGGTATGACGAAGAGGGCTATGTGTCGATGGTGGAAGAGAAGAAGATAACGTGAGTGGGGTGCTTCGGGGTGGGGTGGGGTGGGGTGGAGGGGGGTAGCAACTGCGTTGGACATAGCAAGGAGCAAGGTGGAAGCCATGGCTGCTGAAGTGCCAGAGGATGTCTGGTATGACGAAGAGGGCTATGTGTCGCTGGTGGGAGAGAAGAAGAAAACGTGAGTGGGGTGCTTAGGAGTGGGGTGGCTGGATGGGGGTAGCAACTGTGTTGGACATAGCAAGGAGCAAGGTGGAAGCCCTTGCCGCTGAAGTGCCAGAGGATGTCCGGTGTGCCGAAGAGGGCTATGTGTCGCTGGTGGAAGAAAAGAAGAAAACATGAGTGGGGTGCTTCGGGGTGGGTTGGGGTGGGTGGAGGGGGGTAGCAACTGCGTCGGACATAGCAAGGCGCAAGGTGGAAGCCATAGCTGCTGAAGTGCCAGAATATGTCCGGTATGACAATGAGGGTAATGTGTCGCTGGTGAAAGAGAAGAAGGTCCCTAGGAAAAGTTGAGTGGGGTGCTTAGGGGTCGGGTGGGGTGGGTGGACGGGGGTAGCAACTGCTTTGGACATAGCAAGGAGCAAGGTGGAAGCCACAGCTGCTGATGTGCCAGAGGATGTCCGGTGTGCCGAAGAGGGCTATGTGGCGCTGGTGGAAGAGAAGAAGGCCCCTAGGTCAGTAGGGTGCTTTGGGGTGGGGTAAGATGGGGGGGATGGGAGGTGTGTTTGGGGTCGAGGTGAAGGGGAGAGGTGTGTGTGTGTGTGGGGGGGGGGGGGAGGTGTGTTTGGGGTCGAGGTGAAGGGAGAGGCGTGTGTGTGGAGGGGGGGGGGGGGAGGGCTGTTTTGTTGTTTGATGGTACTGTGCCAGAGGATGTCCGATGACAAGAGGGCAATGTGTCGCTGGTGAAAGAGAAGAAGGTCCCCAGGAAAAGGTGAGTGGGGTGCTTACATGTGGGGTGGGGTAGGTGGATGGGGATAGCAACTGCTTTGGGCAGAGCAAGGAGCAAGGTGGAAGCCATGGCTGCTGAAGTGCCAGAGGATGTCCGGTATGACGAAGAGGGCAATGTGTCGCTGGTGAAAGAGAAGAAGGCCTCTATAAAAAGGTGAGAGGGATAATTCTGGGTGTGGTGTGTGTGTGTGTGTGTGGGGGGGGGGGGGGGGGGGGGGGGGGGGGGGGGGGGGGGGGGGGGGGAGGAAAGGTGGTGGTGTTTGTGTGTGTGTGTGTTTGGTATACAATCCTAAACGCCGGTGAGTGAGAGGCTTTGTGGTGGTGGTGGTGGGGGGGGGATGCTTCGGGTTGGGGTAGGTGGAGGGGGGTGAGGTGTGTGTGTGTGTGTGGGGGGGGGGGGGGGGGGGGGGGGGGGGTCAGTTGCTTGCTGTTTTGTCGTTTCCTGGTCAAGTGCCAGGAGATGCACAATGTGACGAAGGCGGCAATGAAGAGCTTTTTGAAGCTTGCACTCAAGCAAGCAAACAAACATGAGTTGTATTGCCCACGCCTCATTGCCTTCTCGCTTGTAGGAGTGAAACCAACAGAGACACAAACATGAGTTGTTATACCCTCCTCCCCTTGCCTGTAGGCAAGCATTCAAACAAACAAGCAAACATTATTAGGGAACGGCAAACGTTATTAGGGAACGGCAATATGATAGCATGTGATTTTATGTCATCATATGATATCATATGATGCCGGCAGTCAGGCTAGGCTCAAGTTACCATGTATAAACAATATCATATGATGCAATTTGTATGATATCATATGATATCATACTCACCATTGGTCAACATCGTATGATATCCCGGCCCCTAGTTGTTATGCCTGCCTCTCCTTGCCTTGTTGCTTGTAGAAGTGAAACAAACAAACAAACAAACAAACAAACAAACATGAGTTGTCATGCCCACATCTCCTTGCCCTGTCGCTTGTAGGGCTGAAACAAACAAACAAACAAACAAACAAACAAACAAACAAACCTGAGTTGTCATGCCCACCTCTCCTTGCATTGTCGCTTGTAGGGCTGAAACAAACAAACAGACAACAAACAAACATGAGTTATGTTGCCCACCTCTCCTTGCCTTCTCGCATGTAGGGCTGAAACAAACAAACAGACAAACAAACAAACAAAAGTGAGTTGTCATGCCCACATCTCCTTGCCGTCTCGCTTGTAGGGCTGAAACAAACAAACAAACAAACATGAGTTGTTATGCCCACCTCCCATTGCCATGTCGCTTCTAGGGCTGAAACAGACAGACAAACAAACATTTGTTGTTATACCCGCCTCCCCTATCTTGAAGGCAAGCATTCAAACAAACATTTGTTGTTATACCCGCCTCCCCTATCTTGAAGGCAAGCATTCAAACAAACATTTGTTGTTATACCCGCCTCCCCTATCTTGAAGGCAAGCATTCAAACAAACATTTGTTGTTATACCCGCCTCCCTATCTTGAAGGCAAGCATTCAAACAAACATTTGTTGTTATACCCGCCTCCCCTATCTTGAAGGCAAGCATTCAAACAAACATTTGTTGTTATACCCGCCTCCCCTATCTTGAAGGCAAGCATTCAAACAAACATGATTTGTAATGCCCACCTCTCCTTGCTTTCTCGCTTGTAGTGCTGTAATATCAGCTGAGCATCGAGCCGCAATATCAGCGGCTATTAAAAAGAGGTGGGAGGATCCTGAGTATCGGGCTAGGACAACAGAAGCCATCCGGGTAAGTGGCAAGACTTCATGTGTTGTATGTGTAGTGTAGTGTGTGTGTGCAGTGTGTGTGTGAAGTGTGTGTGTGTGTGTACTGGGCCGCAACATCAGATGACACTGAAAATAAGTGGGAAGATCCTGAGTATCGAGCTAGGACAACATAAGCCATGCGGGTAAGTGGCAAGACTTCATGTGTGGTATGTGTAGTGTAGTGTGTGTGTGTGTGTAGTGTGTGTGTGTGTACTGGGCCGCAATATCAGATGACACAGAAAATAAGTGGTAAGATCCGGAGAAACGGGCGAGGACAACATAAGCCATGCGGGTAAGTGGCAAGACTTCATGGGTGGTATGTGTAGTGTAGTGTGTGTGTGTGTACTGGGCCGCAATATCAGATGACACTGAAAATAAGTGGGAAGATCCGGAGAATCGGGCTAGGACAACATAAGCCATGCGGGTAAGTGGCAATACTTCATGTGTGGTATGTGTAGTGTAGTGTGTGTGTGTAGTGTGTGTGTGTGTGCTGGGCCGCAATATCAGATGACACTGAAAAGAAGTGGGAAGATCCTGAGTATCGAGCTAGGACAACATAAGCCATGCGGGTAAGTGGCAATACTTCATGTGTGGTATGTGTAGTGTAGTGTGTGTGTATAGTGTGTGTGTGTGTGCTGGGCCGCAATATCAGATGACACTGAAAAGAAGTGGGAAGATCCTGAGTATCGGGCTAGGACAACATAAGCCATGCGGGTAAGTGGCAATACTTCATGTGTGGTATGTGTAGTGTGTGTGGTGTGTGTGTGTACTGGGTTGGAATATCAGATGCCATTGAAAATAAGTGGGAAGATCCTGAGTATCGAGCTAGGACAACAGAAGCAATCCGTGAAAGAACCAAGACTTTATGTGTGATACGTGTAGTGTGTGTGTGTGTACTAGGCCGCAATATCAGATTCCATTGAAAAGGAGTGGGAAGATCCTGAGTATCGAGCTCCAGGTAAGTGCCAAGACTTCCTATACACCCCCCCTGCCCTGGTCCCCTTTTGCAGGGGGCAGGGGTGCACCTTTATCACACCCCTTGACCCGATGAGCAACGTCCTTACACTTCCCCTGCCCTGGTCCCCTTTTGCAGGGGGCAGGGGTGCACCTTTATCACACCCCTTGACCCGATGAGCAACGTCCTTACACTTCCCCTGCCCTGGTCCCTTTTGCAGGGGCAGGGGTGCACCTTTATCACACCCCTTGACCCGATGAGCAACGTCCTTACACTTCCCCTGCCCTGGTCCCCTTTTGCAGGGGGCAGGGGTGCACCTTTATCACACCCCTTGACCCGATGAGCAACGTCCTTACACTTCCCCTGCCCTGGTCCCCTTTTGCAGGGGGCAGGGGTGCACCTTTATCACACCCCTTGACCCGATGAGCAACGTCCTTACACTTCCCCTGCCCTGGTCCCCTTTTGCAGGGGGCAGGGGTGCACCTTTATCACACCCCTTGACCCGATGAGCAACGTCCCTGAATCACTGTTGGCTTTGTGTGAATGTTCAAACACCTGATTATCACGGGATTTTTCTCAAGTCTGAAAGTGTTTTTTTTCTAGCTGTATGGTTTAGGCCTCCTCCAGGTTTTAGGCCTCCTCCCTACAGTGACAATTTCGCCAAGAAGGGGTCAAACTACCGATCGCTATAAATAGCGGAAACAAGGATCCAAGTGCACCGCAAAGACTTTGTGTGTGTAAGTTCAAACACCTGATTATGATTACGCTGACGGCTTTTTCAAATACAATGTACTGAGGAAAAAAAGTCTTAGGCGGAAAATTGGCGGAGAATGTTGGCCATTGGAACAACAGGTAGCAACGGAATGGAGCGGACCGAAGCCAGTTAGTCACAATCCAGTTGGCTGACGTGTCAGGCTTTGTGTGTCCGTCGCACAAACGTTGGTGGCCGGTTGTACAAACGGACAACGTGATGACCCTGAGGGCTCCCGTCCCCCAGAAGGGGGGGCTCCGCCAAAATTTTGGGGAGAGTGTTGGCAACGGAATTGAGTGGACGAAAGCCAGTTACGAGATAGTTAGCTGAGACAATTGGCTTCGTGTCGGATGGTCGGTCAGAAGGGGGGGTTTTGCCTAGGAAGAGCCTATCTCAGGTAAGTTCCTATGCTCAAGGGGGCGGGAGCCCCCAGGGTTACCCATTTGTCCGTCCGGCCATCTGTCTGACCGAGACGAAGCCTGACACGTCAGCAAATGGTCTTGTAACTTACTCGCTTCCGTTGCCACCTTCTGCTCCGTCTCTCCGCCAATTTGTAGCGTCGCATGCGACGCTGCATTGAACTTACCCTAAGACTTTTTAAGGGGTTATCCGACATAGCGTTTGGTTTATACTTTTAGGTGAAGCCCCTCCTATGGTTTCCCTCAGGGGCAGAGCCCCCCTGTGGGCCCCCCTCCTACGGGCAGAGCCCCTAGATTCTAGCTGTGTGTAGTGCATGTGTGTGAAGTACGTGTGTGTGCTTTTGTGTATGTGTGTAGTGTGTGTAATACATGCAGTGTTTGTGTTTAGTGTGTGTGCGTGCGTGTTTAGTATGTGTAGTGTGTGTGTAGTGCGTATATGTGTTTAGTGTGTGTGTAGTACGTCAAGTGTGTGAAGTGCGTGCGTGTGCTTGTGTGTGTGTAGTACGTCGAGTGTGTGTAGTGCTTGTGTGTGTGTAGTGTGTGTGTGCGCTTGCGTCTACGTGTGTTCTGCGTTTGTAAAAAAACTAAAATCTTGAACCATGAATCCCTGCACCCGGCGAGTAACGGCCTTACGCCCCCCATTTGTCCTTGTCCCATTTTTCTTATTGTAGGAGGCAGGGGTGATCCTTAATCTTAATCACACCTCTAGACCTGACGGGCAACGCCCTTACACCCCCTTCTGTCCTTGCCCCAATTTGGTAGGAGGTAAGTACATACTTTATTCCCAACCCCTAGACCTGACGAGCAATGCCTTGACATACCCCTCTGTCCTGGTCCCCCTTGTGCAGGAGGCAGGGACAGGCCTTTATCACACCTGTAGTCCCGCTGAGTAACGCCCTTACGCCCCCCATCTGTCCTTGTCCCATTTTCTTTTTTGCAGGAAGCAAGCGCATACCGCTCGACATCATCAGCTACCAGATTCAAATTCGAATCAAATTTCAAAATGAAATTCACATCAAATTTTGAATCAAATTTCCCAGGAGGCAAGCGCAGACCGCGGGCCAGCATCTACCAAAATCAGATTAACATCAAATTTCAAAATCAAATTCAAATCAAATTTGAAATCAAATTTTGCAGGAGGCAAGCGCAGACCATCAGTAGCCACCAAAATCAAATTCAAATCAGATTTCAAAATCAATTACAAATCAAATTTCAACTTTAATTTTGCAGGAGGCAAGCGCAAGCCGCGGACCATCAGCTACCCCAAGGGTGAGGGCCCCGAGGAAGAAGGTAGATACAAAAGCAGTAGCGGCAGCAGCAGCACAACAGAAGGTAAGGGCCCCGTTTGATACACATGAGAACCATGGAGAAAACGTACACCTTAAGTGCCCCCGTGCAACACCCATGAGAACCAGGGATGAAGCCTAAGCCCTAAACCCGAAGTGCCCCCGTGGATTACCCATGAGAACCAGGGAGAAACCCTAACTTGTGTATTAGGAAGAAGGCAGTAGCAGCGGCAGCAGCAGCACAACAGAAGGTAGGTGCCCCTGTGCGATACCCATGAGAACCAGGGAGAAAACCTAAACCCTAAACCCTTAACCCTAATTGTCCCCATGCGATACTAATGAAAAACAGGGAGAGACTCAAAGTTTTGTACTAGGAAGAAAGCAGCAGATACTGCAGTAGCGGCAGCAGCAGCACAACAAAAGGTAAGGTTGTCAATCAGCTGAATAGCCGAGCACCATTAGTCTTGTATCGAATTGAGATGTTTTGTATTGAACTGAATTGAATTGAATTGTATTGAAATGTATTAAGGTGAAATGTTGCAATTCATGAATACAAACAAGGGGTGAGGGCCCCGAGGAAGAAGGTAGATACTGCAGCAGTAGCGGCAGCAGCAGCACAACATAAGGTAAGGGCGCCCGTGCGATACACATGAGAACCAGCGAGAAAACTTAAACCCATGAGAAACAGGGAGAAACCCTAAACCCTAAACCCTAAACCTTAAACACATGAAAAACAGGTAGAAACCATAAGTTGTGTTTTCGGAAGAAGGCAGCAGCAGCACTACAGAAAGGTACGGGGGGCAATCAGCTTAAAAGCCGAGCACCATTAGTCTTGTATCGCATTGAAATGTTTTGTATTGAATTGAATTGTATTTGATTGTATTTAATTGAAATGTTGCACTTCATGAATACTAAAAAGGGGTGAGGGCCCCAAGGGAGTCCGTAGATACCGCAGCAGTAGCGGCAGCAGCAGCACAACAGAAGGTAAGTATCGAGCTGGAAGCTTGTGTTAAGTTAAAACATAATAGCTCTGTGGACTGCAAACACACACACGTTCACACACACACACACTCCCACACACAATCTCACACAAACACTCTCACACACACTCTCACACACACTCTCTCACACACACTCTCACACACACACTCACACACACTCTCTCACACGCACTCTCACACACACTCTCTCACACTCTCACACACACACACTCTCACACACACTCTCACACACACACTCACACACACACTCTCACGCACACTCTCTCACACACACTCTCTCACACACACTCTCACACACACACTCTCACACACACACTCTCACACACACACTCACACACACACACTCACACACACTCTCTCACACGCACTCTCACACACACTCTCTCACACTCTCACACCCACACACTCACACACACATCTACTGCAACCCCTCTGACTATGACCCCTTCAGGAGCTGTTGGGGGGCACCAAGCAACCTGTCCTTGTCCTTCGACTTCTATCGACCTGGAAGCTTGTGGTTAAGTTGGAACATCACAGCTCTGTGGACAGTACACACACACTCTCACACACACTCTCTCTCACACAAACACATCTACTGCAACCGTCCTTGACTATGTCCCTTTCAGGAGCTGTTGAAGGGCTCCTAGCAGCTGCTCCTTAAAGTTATGTTGACAAACTACCCCTAATCTTACCCCGTAAACTTGGGTTTGTTCCCAAATGTACACTGTACTACTTTCAACAAAATGAACTTCAGAATCAATTGGAACATCACTGCCCTGTGGACTGTACATACACGCACATACTCTCTCACGCACTCACTCACCAACACGCTCACACTCAAACAAAAACACACAACCCTACCTTTCAGGAGCTGTTGGGGGAAACAAGCAGCTTGTCCTTCGAGTTCTGTCAACCCAGAAGCCTGTGGGCAAGTTGGAACATAACAGCTCTGTGGACCACACACGCATACACTCTAACACACACACTAAACTACCTTCAACAAAATGAACTTCAGGAGCTGTTGGAGGGAACCAAGCAGCTGGTCCTTCCAGTTCTGTCAACAAACTTTCCCTTATCTTACCCCGCAACACACAAACATGCTCACACACAACACACAAACCTACATTTCAGGAGCTGTTGGAGGGCACCAAGCAGCTGGTCTTTCGAGTTCCACCCAGAAGCTTGTGGGCAAGTTGGAGCATCACATCCCTGTGGACCACACACGCATACACTCTAACACACACACTAAACTACCTTCAACAAAATGAACTTCAGGAGCTGTTGGAGGGCACCAAGCAGCTGGTCCTTCGAGTTAAAGTTTGTCGACATAACTCGACAAACTTTCCCTTATCTCACCCAGTAAACTTGGTTTTGTTCCCAAGTGCACACTAAACTACCTTCAACAAAATGAACTTCAGGTTATGTTGGAACATCACAGCCCTGTAGACTGTACACGCGCACATACTCTCTCACGCACTTACTCACAAACACGCTCACACTCAACGCACAAACCTTCCTTTCAGGAGCTGTTGGAGGGCACCAAGCAGCTGGTCCTTCGAGTTCTGTCAACGCGGAAGCTTGTGGGCAAGTTGGAACATGCCATGGCCAGCATGGTCCAGACAGGGGTAAGTCTTGATGAGGTTTGTGTTGGGATGTGAGCACCGTGACCACCACTATCCCAATCACCATCACCAGGACCACCACCAATACAATCACCAGCACCACCAGCATCACCAGCACCACCACCACCACCACCACCACCACCAGCATCACCACCACCACCACCACCACCACCACCACCACCACCAGCATCACCAGCACTACCAGCACCACCAGCACCACCAGCATCACCAGCACCACCACCACCACCAGCATCACCAGCACTACCAGCACCACCAGCACTACCAGCACCACCAGCACCAGCACCACCAGCATCACCAGTATCACCAGTATCACAAGCATCAGCAAGTTGGAACATGCCATGGCCAGTATGGTGCAGACAGGGGTGGTCTATGTTGAGTTCGGTGTAGGGTTGTGAGCACCATTACCACCACTATCCCACATCAATATTAACATCTATATCGGCATCAATATCAGCATCAGCATCAACATCAATATCAATTCCGATGTCACTTTCAACATCAGCAGCAGCAGCTTAAGCAATAATATGTGTATGCATCGCATTGGCTCAAGGACAGACAGACAGACAGACAGAAAGTCAGACAGACGGACAGACAGAGAGTCAGACAGACAGACAGACAGACAGACAGACAGAGAATCAGACAGAAAGACAGAGAGTCAGACAGAAAGACAGAGAGTCAGACAGACAGTCAGACAGACAGAGACAGAAAGACAAACAGTCAGACAGACAGACAGACAGACAGACAGACAGACAGACTAACCAGCACGAGCACCCCAGGTTCACTCAGTCACCATATTAGGTTGCACTCGCACTACTTGCTCGCTCTGCTATCTGTTCAAACCTCTGACATACATACACACACACATATATACATACGTACATACACACATACATACATACATACATACATACATACATACATACATATATACATACATACATGGAGACAGAGACAGACACTACAAAGACACCCTAGCCGATGTGTATAAACTCTCTATTGGTGGTTGGCCCCAAAGTTAGCAAACGGGCTGGCCCCCTCAACCTCACGCCTGGTCATAAGGGGTAACATTTACTTACATATTTAAATAATCCATCTGCAGACGGATGCCTTCACCAATGATGAGCACATGGCCAACAGGACAGACTCGGCACTGCTGAAGGTGAGTGGTGGTGTGTGTGTGTGTGTGGAGGGCTGGTGGTGGTGGTGTGTGTGTGTGTGGGGAGGGGGGGGGGGGGGTGATTATGATTGTATTAAGGCTAAGGTGTGTGTGTGTGGTATGTCCCCCCACCCACCACCCCCACCCCCCCACCCACAAGGGGTGTGTGTGTGTGTGGGGGGGGGGGGGGGGGGGGGGGGGGGGGATTGAATTGTATTGTATTAAGGCTAAGAGGGGTAAGTAGATTGTCTTAGGGTAGCCACGGAAGCGCAAAGGGATCCGATCTGAGTTGTTGTTTGTTTGGTGGGTGTGGGTGAGGCAGACTCGGCACTGCTGAATGTGAGTGCTGGAGTGGGTGGGGGGGGGGAGGTGATAGTGATTTTAGCCCAGCATCCTATTTGAAAAAACCTTGTCAACCCCAACCCTATCCCTGCAGGCTTGAGCCATGCTTGCGGGAGCCAAGCGCATGTTGCACGACCTGGAGTCCAAGATCCCCCCCCACACCCCCACCCCACCCCACCCCAAGGCATACTACGATGAGCAGGGCAATGTCCACTTCGTCAAATCCAAGTACCCTTTGTTGCAAACGCTAACCCTATCTCTAATCCTATCATGCAGGCCCAAACCATCCTTACGGGAGCCAAGTGCATGTTGCACGACCTGGACTCCAAGATCCCCTCCGAGGCACATTACGATGAGCAGGGTGCTTCTTAAAGCCAAGCCCACAAGCCCAGCACCCTAGAGTGCAAAAACTAATCAACCCCAACCCTATCACCACAGGCACAAACCATGCTTGTGGGAGCCAAGCGCATGCTGCAAGACCTTTTGTTGCAAACCCTAACCCTATCTCTAACCCATCCCATGCAGGCCCAAACCATGCTTACCGGAGCCAAGTGCATGTTGCAAGACCTAGAGTCCAAGATCCCCCCCGAGGCACGTTACGATGAGCAGGGCATTGTCCACTTCGTCAAAGCCAAGTACCCTTTGTTGCAAACCCTAACCCTAACTCCTACTCTAACCCCTATCATGCAGGCCCAAACCATGCTTAGGGGTTCTAAGCGCATGTTGCAAGACCTAGAGTCCAAGATCCCCCCCGAGGCACACTACGATGAGCAGGGCATTGTCCACGTTGTCAAAGCCAATTACCCCATGTTGCAAACCCTGACCTTAACTCTAACCCATCTCATGCAGGCCCAAACAAACCATGCTTGTTGGAGCCAAGCGCATGTTGCACGACCTGGAGTCCAAGATCCCCCCCCCCCCCCCCCCCCTCCAAGGCACGCTAGGATTTGGAGCACAAAACCTAACCAACCCCAACCATCTCATGCAGGCCCAAAGCATGCTTACGGGAGCCAAGCGCATGTTGCAAGACCTAGAGTCCAAGATCCCCCCCGAGGCACGCTATGATGAGCAGGGCAATGTCCACTTTGTCAAAGCCAAACCCGCAGCCAAGAAGAAGGGCAGTGGCAAGGCTGACGGAGAAGGCGATGCAATCGAGGAGGGCGCAGCCCCTGCACATGTCCCCGGTCTTATGATCCCAAGCAGCAGAGGTACAGGCAGTACAAGAGGGTCCTCATCGGCTGCCGGTACTTCCTCCAGTAGTTCCAAGTCTGCTGAAAAGAAGAAGGGAGAAGGACAGGGGGAAACCCAGGGGGGGGGTGATGGCATGGGGACCCAACGGCAGCAGCGACGGCTGCCAGTGTTGCCAGCGGCAGCTAGGGCACGCATCCCAGCCTCGGTGTACAACAACGGTACCGGGGTCCCCTTCGTGGGCATAGAGCCTCAGGGGGGTCCTCAGGCTGGGCTGAAATGGCCAGGGCACGTGACCTATGCCGAGGATGGTGTTGAGTGGGTGGAGGGGAAGGTACAGGGGGGGGAGGCCCACCAGGGGTCTGGCTCGGGGGCTGATGGTAGGGTGAACGGGATCAATGGGGATAGCCATGGGGCCAACGGAATCAACGGGATCAACGGAATGAATGGAATCAACGGAATGAATGGAGAGCATGGGCTCTTGAATGGCTTCCACCCGTAGAGAAAGAAATTGTACGCCTCATTACGAGGGGTGAGGTTGAGGGTGCCAGCCCGTTTGCTTGCACTGGGGCCAACCACCAAAAACCACCCGTAGTTTGGTGTGCATAACATTCATAACATACAGGTAGCATACAACTGGTATCATATTAAATGCACAAAGATGGCATTCAACTATTAGCTCCTTCTTGGGGTGCTGACCAGCTGATGGCTTTGGTTAGGTTAAGACATGCACTAACCGCCTGCAGGTTATCCTGTGCAGATGGCGTGGGGCCAAGGCCTCGGTTGATTGGCGTGGGACGGAGGCCTTGGTCGACGTCGAACCCTTGGGTATACTACACACCTCCTCCGGTAGTACGGGTCGTGTACCTATGTCGTGCCTGAATAGGATGATGGGAACCAGCCCGGGGTAGCAGGGGTTGGGTTCAGGGTACTACTTCTTGCCAAATTGGTCAGTGCTTAAAGCGCACAAACGTCAAATTGGTCGGCCCTTTTTAGTGCAAAAAGCGCAAAAACTGCGCACTGCGCCCACTGGGGATTCAAAAAACTGTGCGAAACGCGCCGAGGGGCTCAAAAAGGCAGCGCGGCACCGCGCTGCCGCGGGCGCTTAGTAGTACCCTGGTTGGGTTAAAAGGTCAAATGATCAACATACCGTTACATGAGGTGGGGGCCGAAGTAGGGTTTGACTGGTTGGCCATACTACTATACCAACGCACCTAGCCTTGCAACGATAGGTGCATTGGTAGAGTAGCACGGTCAACCTGTCATGGTTGTTCTGGGGGTCTCCAAAATGTGCATAATGAGACGGAACCGGTTTCCAAATCTGTGTCTGCGATGCACCCAGACCCTTCGGAATATGTGTCTGCGATGCACCCAGACCCTTCGGAATATGTGTCTGCGATGCACCCAGACCCTTCAGAATATGTGTCTGCGATGCACCCAGACCCTTCGGAACCTGTGTCTGCGATGCACCCAGACCCTTCAGAATCTGTGTCTGCGATGCACCCAGACCCTTCGGAATCTGTGTCTGCGATGCACCCAGAACCTTCAGAATATGTGTCTGCGATGCACCCGGACCCTTCAAAATCTGTGTCTGCGATGCACCCAGACCCTTCGGAATCTGTGTCTGCGATGCACCCAGACCCTTCAGAATATGTGTCTGCGATGCACCCAGACCCTTCAGAATCTGTGTCAGTCATGCAAAACTCAGCGAGTACAACAACCCCGTGTACTGGTTTGGGAATGCATTTACAAATGCGTCAAACCTTGTTTGGATTGGATTATTGTATGTTTTTTCAGCCAACTCTGGGCTGCTCACCATCTTGCATTTCCCCTGCCCCCCCATCTGGGGTACACACAGAAAACAGGGAGCATTCTAAGCGGAGTAGACAGTTTAAGACAGTTTTACACCAACCTAAGCAGTAAATAAAGTATTGCGCGTTATTACGAGGCGTGAGGTTGAGGGGACCAGTCCGTTTGCTTTCACTGGGGCCAACGACGAATGGGGGGGGGGGCTTACATCCCCCTGGAGGAGGGTTTTAGCAGAATCAGATAGCTTGGATTGTTTTCAATCAATAAAACCAGTTTTTCACAACCTTGTCTGAAATGTATTGCAATTGTATCTTCGCAATCTGAAGTACGAAGGTTATTCAACTAGGGCAGAGTTAATGGGTTCTCTTCGCTAAAAGTACACCGGCTTGGTTTGAGGGGTGACCCCCGACCCTGAAAAATCTACCTTGCACAGAATTCACCAAAGTCGAAAGCTGAGGCTGTGGCGCCGTGAGGTTTTGTTTGGTACGTGTAATTTAATTTGCTTCCACACCCTCAGCGTCTGAGATGACTTTCTTGCCCTGTCATTTCTGGCGTACGTTGCTCTGCCCACTCAGTCCTTGATGAGCAGACGGGTCAGGGACTCATGAGCCTGCTGTAACAATGTAACACCGACGATACCCAAACGTTGGTTGTATGGCGCCATCCAGCAATTTGGCTGCGCGCCGTCTTCCGCAGCAACAAAAGACAAAAAAAAGAAACTTAACCCAATTCACTATATCCAAAGCTCTGTGAAACGTGATGCAAAATGTTACAAAAAAGTACCGGCACCAGGGTTATTCAAAGCGCGCGAGGTGGGCCTACGGTGACTATAGCTAGCTCCGGCTTACGCTATGGTGTCCTTAACTTCACGTCCAGTGAGTAACGGTATTACACGGATGTAACAATTTCAATTTCAATTTCAAAGCGCGCACTTATGCGCTTTTGAGCGCTGACCTTTTGACCCCCTCTGCGCTTTCAGCGCAGTTTTTTGCAGCCCCTTGTGGGCGCTACAAGCAAATTTTGCGCTTTTTGCACTACAAAGCGCAGTTTTTTTGTTTTCAAGAGCGCTAAAGCGCTGGCCAATTTGGCCATTTGAAGTACCCCTGATCGGCACGCCATATTACGAGGGGTACTAGGGCCATCCACCGGCGTAATGCTACCAGACAGAATGACACTGTTATCATCGTTATCATTGGACCACCCCAATTGCTTGGTCATCACCATAAGTTATGGACTTATGAAGTTCTGGTCCATAACTGAGTAACTGACCACTTCGCCGTATACACTTTGTTTTCGTTCTTATTTACCGGTATGTGAATTGCTGAGCTTGAACATAGTCTCCTGGAAATCCGAACTTCTGAACTATACATGACATTTTTTGGCAGCTGAAATGATAGACGAGGGGTCCAGTCTTGGGTCCCTTCCTTAGTTCCTTGGCACCACGCAAGTGGGTGTCTAGTAGCCATTCAGCTACTTAGCTACTTCCTAGCTACGTGCGCATCGACATTGAACTTCACAATGAAGAGCAGTATTATTGGTTTAAGTTTTGGTTGAAGCGTTAGCATGCTCGACACTACATGTTGCGGATGACGCAGACTGCTGGCTTAGGTATTGTGCAACAGGGTTGTGCAGGACGCTGCATCCACCATCGCAGTCGCAACATCGAAGGGTCCAGGACTGCACGTTACCGGTTGTCAGGTCCAGGACTGCACGTTACCGGTTGTCAGGTCCAGGACTGCACGTTACCGGTTGTCAGGTCCAGGACTGCACGTTACCAGTTGTCAGGTCCAGGATTGCACGTTACCGGTTGTCAGGCCCAGATTAGGATGAGGTGAAATTTCAAAATGGAAGCCAAGCCCACATCTAATACCATTGTAGGGTGGATCCATGGTGGATGAGATAAAAACCCTACAACCCTAGATGGGTACGATACATTGTTAAGCAACGACGCAAGCAAAATTGTGCAGACCGGACTGCAATGTTTTCATCAACCCTAACTACAGACCGGACTACTGGAGTAGGGCATCGGACACCCTATATACTTCAAGTTCCGGCCAAAATCCGTAGCCAAAACACTGAAGCTCACCAACGAATTGTATGCCTTGTCGAGTACCAGTCATGTTCCTGATTTCCTGTCACATGCATACCGCACCTATAGGCGACTGCCAGTACACTCCTGCTCCATAACACAGTACACCACCACCCAACCATCACCCTATCACCAACCGAAAACTAATACCGCACCTAAACTATTCAGCGCGGTACATGAAGACCATCTGGTACATATTTAAGATTAAAATAGTCATCCAGCCAGGACCACTAACACAGCCTGGACGTGCGCTCTGTTACATTGCTAAAGAAAAACTAGTCCTAGGCGGCACCGCAAGCAAAGCGGAAAATTGGCGGAGTGTTATCGGAGCGATAGGTGGCCACGGAATTGAGCGGACCGAAGCCAGTTGGTTAAGAGACAGTTGGCTTACATGTCAGGCTAAGTGTGGTCGCACGGTCGCCGGTCGCACAAACAAACGGACAACGGGGCTTCGCCCCCAAGGAGGGGGGGGCTTCGCCAAAAAACACTTTCGAATTGAAGTCTTGAACCCTGAAATAATCGTTTTACCGACGAGGGCCCTGAATTCGATAGTTAAAATAATTTGATTTTGCGAGTATACCCTAAACAGCTACATCCGTGAGATCAGACCATTTAAGACATCCGCTTGGTGCGCTCCCTGGTTTCTGTAGGTATCCCACGGAAACCAGGGAGCTCATGACTTGGACTTGGAAGACGGTGAGCAGCCTAGAGTTGGCTGAAAACCCATGTAACAATCCAATCAAATCAGTTAGACCGACGGAGCACTGGGGCACTTGGACTTGGAAGACGGTGAGCAGCCCAGAGTTTACTGAAAAACATATAACCAGTCAGTTCCCTTCTAGAAGACTAGCCATTCTCTCTCCTTTCTTTAATGCACACGGCAATGTTTCTCATGGCTGGCCTGGATTGGGCTGCCAACACACATGGACATGTCCATGAAATTGAACATCCTGAGTGAGCACCAAACAGGCTTGTTGGTCGCCTTCCCCTTGGCTGTGCCTCTCCCCAAGTCAGAGGAGGGTTTCCGTATGTTGTCCTTACCAGCCATCTTAGCAGTGTTTTTCTTTTCAGCTATAAGCAGCAGCTTCTAGGCAGCTCCCCTGACTGGCTATTCTGCCAAAGCTGACGCGATCTAGCATGTCTGGAAGCTGACAGAATCCACCGTCCAGAACTGTCGAAACCTTGGGGCTTAGCCTAGTGGCTGGCTCAGGAAGCAGCCTAGAAGCTGCTGCTCGTTGCTGAAAAGAAAAACTATGCATCTTAGCTCGACCTGCTGATAGCAGACAGCAGTGAGCAGCCTGGAGGCTGACCGGTCATTCAATCCAAGCATCAATCCGAGCTTGGCTGAAATACCTCGTAACAATCCAAATTCAATCCAAGACATGATGTTAAACTGTGCATACTCTTGCGATTGCATTACGCAGGCTGCTAGACCATGTGATCAAACCAAAACTCAGCTTAGCTTGTTTTGGTGAAGCTATCCGGCTGAGTGGCTGGCTGGATCCACCATGTGGTAACTTGCACAGTCAAGCACAAGGGCTCGTTTTGGCGAAGCTATCTGGCTGAGTGGCTGATTGCTAGGTTGGCTGGCTGGATCCACCATGTGTTAACTTGCACAGTCTCTTACAAGGAGTCGCAGTGTAGCTTGTCTTGGCTAAGCTAGCTGGCTGAATGGCTGATTGCCTGGCTGGCTGGCTCCAACATCTGGTAACTTGCAAAGTCACGCACACGGAGTCGCAGTGTAGCTTGTTTTGGCAAAGCTATCTGGCTGAGTGGCTCCACCACATGGTAACGTGCACAGTCACTCAAACAGAGTCACAGCTTGTTTTGGCGAAGCTAGCTGGCTGAGTGGCTGGCTGCCTCCACCATTTAGTAATTTGCACAATCATGCACACGGAGTCGCAGTGTAGCTTGTTTTGGCTAAGCTAGCTGACTGAATGGCTGATTGCCTGGCTGGCTGGCTGACTCCAGCATCTGGTAATTTGCACAATCACGCTCAAGGAGTCGCAGTGTAGCTTCTTTTGGCAAAGCTATCTGGCTGAGTGGCTGGCTGACTCCACCATATGGTACCTTGCACAGTCGCGCACACAGAGTCATAGCTTGTTTTGGCGAAGCTAGCTGGCTGAGTGGCTGGCTGGCTCCAACATCTGGTAATTTGCAGTCACTCAGAAGGAGGCGCAGTGTAGCTTGCTTGGGTGAAGCTATCTGGCTGAGTGGCTGGCTGGCTAGCTGCCCCCACCATGTGGTGACTTGCACAGTCACTCACAAGGAGTCCCAGTTTAGCGGTCAGGGAAGGCTACCACTGCTATCCACTTAAGAGAAACACATATACAACCACATATGAACACACATTCACATACAAACACACACACATGGGTGCACATGCCAACAGTTCCCTCGCACATTCAGATTGCCAGCTCTCACATGTCTTCCGTGTCAGCGCATTTAAATTGCCAGCTCATGTGTCTTCCTCGTCAGCACACACAAAAAATGAAACCCAAATTTGCCAGCTCACATGTCTTCCACGTCAGCACACACAAAAATGGAAATTCTTATGCTAGCAACGGGGCCTGCACTGGGGAAGGCTACCGTGGGTATTTGTTTTTGCAGACCGCTTCTGCATCTGTGATCAGACTGTCGCACGACAAAGACGGAGGCACAGCGCACCTGAGATCAGACCGCTACTGTACCCGTACACAAACTTACTGTGTGCTTCTGTACCAGTATACACACTTCTGTATCTGTGTGGTGCTACTGTATTTGTTTGTTTCCGCAGACTGCTACTGCCCCTGAGATCAGACTGTCCCGCGACTGAGACGGAGGCACAGCGCACTTAAGGTCAGTAGGGAGAAGGTGGCCAAGAAGGCTATGCGTTAATGCATGAGCCTCATGTGCCATGAAGCGAGTTGTACCATGAAGCGATAGTGTGCGTGTTGTGTGTGTGTGTGTGTGTGTGTGGTGGGGTAGGGGGGGGGCATGGGGGGGGCTGATTTACTCCTTTCCCTTTAGGGTTCCCTTTCTATCCTATCTAGTCGTCTAATGTTCCACCTGGGTGGCCCAGTGTTTTTCTTTTCAGCTATAAGCAGCAGCTTCTAGGCAGCTCCCCTGACTGGCTATTCTGCCAAAGCTAACGCAATCTAGCGTGTCTGGAAGCTGACAGAATCCACCGTCCAGAACTGTCAAAATCTTGGGGCTTAGCCTAGTGGCTGGCTCAGGGAGCAGCCTAGAAGCTGCTGCTCGTAGCTGAAAAGAAAAACTATGGGGTGGCCGAGTATACGCAGGGACCGGAATATTATATGATGTCGACCAGAGGCGAGTATGATATCATACAAACTGCATCCTATGAAACTGTATATATATGGTAACTTTAGGCTAGTCAGACTGCATGCATTATAAGACATCATATTGCTGTTCCTTATGTAGACACATATACTTTCTCCTTGTCAGCACCATCTAGTTCTCAATCGTTTTGAAGTTGTAAAAGGAGTTTCACCCCAGGAGGTGGGTCTCCCGACACTAACCAGTAACACCGAGGATTCAGTTCGAATGGCGCTGCCACTCCTATAAAAGCTCTAGCTCGCTTTACCCGTCCTTTGGCCAACCTGAAGCTAGCTAGTGAGCCCTGTTCATTTTGGGGGGCTACAAGTAGCAGCTTCTAGGCAGCTCGCGTTCCCCATCATTTGGCCTAACCTGAAGCTAGCCAGTGAAGCTAGCTAGTGAGCCTTGTTCATTTTGGGGGGCTACAAGTAGCAGCTTCTAGGCAGCTCACTTTCCCCGTCCTTTGGCCAAACCTGAAGCTAGCTAGTGCGCCTGAAAGCTGACACACAAGCATTTCAGTGCAGCTGTAAGATTTGGAGCTGGGTGGAAGCTCCCATGCGCATTTCTGCTGATCAAATGATAAATCATCATCTCCTTCACTTCAGGTGTCAGGCTTCATCGCGGTCAGACGGATGGTCGCACAGACGGACAAATGGGTAACCCTGGGGGCTCCTGCTCCCTTGAAGAGGGGGCTCCGCCAAAAATCTCCACTTCTTTCTGGAGAGCACCTTGTCAGCGATCTTTGAACTTTCACATTTCCGCTGATTAAATGACCAATCATCAGCCCCTTCACTTCTTTCTAGTGAGCACCTTGTCGGCGATCTTGATGAGTGCAGCTCGGCTCTTGGCAGCGTGCTCCGTCTGGGCAGGCGGCAGCCCACCAATCTGCAAACAGTACCCACAAACATGATTGTTATCAGTCTGGGTGCAAATGATACAGTGACAACCCTCTGAATGAAACTGAGTAACAGGGATGAGCAAATGAGAGATAGGATGAGAGTGACAACCCCCAGGATGAAAACAAGTTGACCTCTGAGAATGTGGGGCCTTGACATTCTCACTGGATGCAAATGATTAAGTGAGAGTGACAACCCTCTGAAAGAAACTGACAAACAGGGATGAGCAAATAAGAGATGGGATGAGAGCGACACCTGTCATGAAAGTGACAACCCCCTGGATACAAACTAGTTGACTTCTGAGAATCTAGGGCCTTGACATTCTCTCTGGGTGCAAATGAATAAGTGAGAGTGACAACCCTCTAACCCACTCACCAGTTCCTTGGCAATCATGCAGTGCAGGCTGGCAACTTCCTTTCACCTCTATATAGCATGGCTCTTGTGTACTAAGTTCGTGGCCTTGGCCACGTCGCCATTGCTCTTGGAACGCCGCAGGATGCGAGGACGTAGCTAAAAGAACTCCCTCACCTCCTTCCCTCCCTCTCTCACCCCCACTCCCTCACCCCCTTCCATCCCTCCCCCTCCATGAGCCCCTCCCTCCCCTCCCTTCCTCCCCCTCCATGAGCCCCTCCTCCTCCCCCTTACATTGGCCCTCCCCATTCCCTCCCCCTCCCCCCCTACACGTCAACTTGCCCACTCACCAGTTCCTTGGCGATCATGCAGTGATGGCTGGCAAGCTCCTTGGATCTCTCAATAGCATGGCTCTTGAGTTCTAAGTTTGCGGCCTTGGCCATGTCGCCATTCTTCTTGAAGCGCTGCAGGATGAGAGGTCGAAGCTCAGGGAACTCCCTAGCCCCCGTCCTCGGGCCTCTCCTACTTTCCCTTCCCTTGGCCCTCCCCCACACCCCCTACACGTCCACTTGCCCACTCACCAGTTCCTTGGCGATCATGCAGTGATGGCTGGCAAGCTCCTTGGATCTCTCAATAGCATGGCTCTTGAGTACTAAGTTCGCGGCCTTGGCCACGTCGCCATCGTTCTTGAAACGCCGCAAGATGAGAGGTCGAAGCTCAGGGAACTCCTCGGCTGCAAAAAGCACGGGGGCAGTGACAATGCCATTCTTCAAGTCACCCATGGCAGGCTTGCCCAATACTGAGCTGCTGGCTGTGAGGTCAAGCACGTCGTCTACAATCTGTGTCGTGTGCGTGTTTGTGGGGGAGGGGGTGGGGGGGATGAGTGTGAGAGGTGCAGAGATGCGGACAGATATGCGGACATGTCAAGGTTTGGGCAGTGAGCATGGGTGCGGTGACAATAAGGCAAGTCCTAAGTTCATGAATTGGTAATTGTGGCCCAGCACAGGTCACTCACCATGGTTGTCATTATGACTAAGACACACATACCTCTGTTCAGGTGGGTAGATGCAATTTGGGCAAAAAGGCAGGGGCAGGGGCGAGGGCAAGAGCAATCACATTCTTCCCCAAATCGCATGTACCCACCGCCACCTGACGGACACACAAACCTAAAAGTTTCTGGCTGGCTATCTAATTGTTTCTTGGTTCTAAATAAATATGTTTTTTGTTTACACTGTGCGGCTGGACCACAAGACTGTTAACCAGACACACATACATAGGGTTCGGCTACGTTAATTTTAGTGAATACATAATATTATATAATAATAGTCCGACGAGCCGTCTCACCAGAATTTCGATTTGTTTTGAAAAACTAATATTACTGTGACACTATAATAATATTAGTTAATATTATTTTTTCAAACACTGACATTAGTTGCCGTTCCCTACACATACCTGAAAGGCAAGTCATATGATGTTGACCAAAGACGAGTATGATATCATATGATATCATACAAAAATCATATGATTTAATATCATATGATATGATGCCCCAGGCCAAAGTTACCTAGTCAGACCGCCGGCATTCATATATATATATATATATATATATATATATATATCATATGATATCATATTGCCGACCCCTTCACATACCTGACAGGAAGGCTGAAGTGGCGACCATACGCCCCAAGTTCATGAATAGGTAAATGTGGCCCAGCACAGGCCACTCAACATGGTTGTCATTATGACCAAGACACACATACCTCTGTTCAGGTGGGTAGGTGCGATTTGGGCGAAAGGGGGCGGGGGCGGGGGCAAGAGCAATCAGATTCCTCCCCAAATCGCAACTACCAACCGCCACCTAACAGACACACACACCTGAAAGTTTCTGGCTGGCTATCTAATTTTTCTTGGTTCTAAATAAATATGTCTTTTGTTTACACTGTGCAGCTGGACCACAAGACCGCTAACCAGACACACATACATAGGGTTCGGCTATGTTAAATAATATTAGTAAATAAATAATATTATATAATAGTCGGACGAGCCGTCTCACCAGAATTTCGTTTTAAAAAAAAACTAGTAATATCCTGACACTATAATAATATTAGTTAATATTAATTTTCAAACACTAATATAAGTTACCGTTCCCTACACATACCTGAAAGGCAAGTCCTAAGTGGCGACCATAAGCCCAGGCAGCATCACAGACCTCATGTCGACTCCCTGCGAGGATAGCCACCGAGCGAGCGCTATTCGCCATCAGCGAAGCTGTCTTGCAATATGTTTTCTCCAGGTAGAAATCCAGGTCCAGAGTTTGGTCGTCGGTAGCTGTCATCTGGACCGAGGAAAAGGGGTGGATGATTAGTTCCGAGGTTATGAGATACGCTTCCCTATGTAAAAATCAAGGTCCGGAGTTTGGTTGTGGGTAGCTGTCATCTGGACCGAGGGCAAGGGGTGGATGATCAGTTGAGGTACGCTTCCCTAGGTGGAAATCCGGGTCCAGAGTTTGGTCGTTGGTAGCTGTCATGTGGACCAGGGGCAAGAGGGGAAATGATCAGTTGAGGTACGCCTCCCTAAGCAGAAATCCAGGTCCAGATTTTGGTCGTCAGTAGCTGTCATCTCGACCGAGGGCAAGGAGTGGATGATTAGTTGAGAGGTTATGAGCTACACTCCACTGGGTAGAAATCCAGGTCCAGAGTTTGATCGTCGGTAGCTGTCTTATGTACCATAGGCAAGGGGTGGATGATCAGTTGAGGTACGCTTCCCTAGTTAGAAATCCAGGTAAAGAGTTTGGTCGTCGATAGCTGTCATGTTGACCAAGGGCAAGGGGTGGATGATCAGTTGAGGTACGCTTCCCGAAGTAGAAATCCAGGTCCAGAGTTAGATTCAGTAGCTGTCATCTGGACCGAGGGCAAGGGGTGGATGATTAGTTGAGAGGTTATGAGCTACGCTCCACTGGGTAGAAATCCAGGTCTAGAGTTTGGACGTTGGTAGCTGTCATGTGGACCAGGGGCAAGGGGTTGATGATCAGTTGAGGTATGCTTCTCAAAGTAGAAATCCAGGTCCAAGGCTTGGTTGTCGGTAGCTGACATATAGTCCGGAGGCAAGGGGTGGATAATCAGTTTGGACGTTATTGTAAAAGGGACATGACCAACACAAATCCTTGCGACAGTAGTGGGATCTGCTGGCTTTTTAAATCCCCGGCTAGGAGGGCATATTGCACAATTATGACATGGGCTCTGCAAGCATGCGATTCTCCCGGTGCCATGTGACATGCCCACCACAACTGGCGCCTTGTTCAGCCCACACCCTTCAACCTGACCCCACCCACCTGCATGATCTCCTCAGTCGCTAGCCACTCCGGCACTTGTGACATGACCACTACAACTAGCGTGGTGTTCACCCCACACCCTACACACTGAACCCTGGTCCCCACCCACCTGCATGATCTCCCCAGTCGCTAGCCACTCCAGCACTTGTGACATGACCACTACAACTAGCGTGGTGTTCACCCCACACCCTACACACTGAACCCTGGTCCCCACCCACCTGCATGATCTCCCCAGTCGCTAGCCACTCCAGCACTTGTGACGTGACCACTGCCTGCGACTAGCGTGGTGTTCACCCCGCACCCTACACCCTGATCCCCACCCACCTGCATGATCTCCCCATTCGCTAGCCACTCCAGCACTTGTGGCATGACAACCACAACTGGTGAGGTGTTCAGCCCACACCCTACACCCTGATCCCCACCCACCTGCATGACCTCACCAGACACCAAGCACTCCAGCACATGTGACATGACCACTACAACTGGCGTGGTGTTCACCCCACACCCTACACACTGAACCCTGGTCCCCACCCACCTGCATGATCTCCCAGGTGGCTAGCCACTCCAGCACTTGTGGCATGACAACCACAACTGGTGTGGTGTTCAGCCCACACCCTACACCCTGATCCCCACCCACCTGCATGATCTCACCAGACACCAAGCACTCCAGCACATGTGACATGACCACTACAACTGGCGTGGTGTTCACCCCACACCCTACACCCAGAACCCTGATCCCCACCCACCTGCATGATCTCCCCAGTCCCTAGCCACTCCAGCACTTGTGGCATGACCACCACAACTGGCGTGGTGTTCACCCCACACCCTACACCCTGGACCCCACCCACCTGCATGATCTCCCGTGACACCAAGCACTCCAGCACATGTGATATGACCACCACAGCTGGCGTGGTGTTCACCCCACACCCTACACCCAAAACCCTGGCCCCCACCCACCTGCATGATCTCCCCAGTCCCTAGCCACTCCAGCACTTGTGGCATGACAACCACAACTGGTGTGGTGTCCACCCCACACCCTACACCCTGGACCCCACCCACCTGCATGATCTCCCCTGACACCAACCACTCCAGCACATGTGACATGACCACCACAACTGGCGTGGTGTTCACCCCAATCCCTACACCCTGAACCCTGACCCCCACCCACCTGCATGATCTCCCCTGACACCAAGCACTCCAGCACTTGAGACATCACCACCACAACTGGCGCGTTGTGTAACGCTGCTAGTGAAACGGAAGCCCTGGCTAGCAAGAAATCTCCAGCTAGGATAGCTGTCTTGTTCCCCACTACCATGTTCAGCGACGGCAGGCCCCGCCGGGTGGCTGACTCATCGATGACGTCATCATGCAAGAGGGAGGCCACGTGGATAAGCTCAGCGATCTCCGCAAGCCGTTGCTGACGTCGCCGCAGCTCTGGCGCGTACTCAGAGGCAGGCCGCAGGTCTACGCCGTGGAACTCCTCTGTGTGTGGCGCTGATGAGAGCGATGAGGCCATGAGCATGACTAATGTGGGGCGCAGGCGCTTGCCCTCGATGCCTCGTTGGAAAAAGTACTGCGCTGCGGAGCTCAGGGCTGGTATGCTGCAGGGCATGGGCCAGGGGTTATTTGGTGGATAGGAAGGAGGGTCGGAGGGAGGGTTGGAGGGAGGGGGGTGGGGTGGGGGGGGGGCAGTTTGGTGGATGGAGGAGTGGGGTTGGGTGGGTGACAGAGGATGGTTTGGTGGATGGAGGGGTGGGATTGGGTGGAGGACAGGGGGTGGTTTGGTGGATGGGGGGGTGGGATTGGGTGGGGGGCAGAGGATGGTTTGGTGGATGGAGGTGTGGGGTTGGGAGGAGGACAAGGGGTGGTTTGGTGGATGGAGGGGTAAGATTGGGTGGGGGACAGGGGAGGGTTTGGTGGATGGAGGGGTGGGATTGGGCGGGGGAAAGGGGTTGGTTTGGTGGATGGAACGATGGGATCAGGTGGGGGACAGGGGAGGATTTGGTGGATGGAGGGGTGGGATCGGGTGGGGGACAGGGGAGGATTTGGTGGATGGAGGGGTTGGATTGGGTGGGGGACAGGGGAGGGTTTAGAGGATGGAGGGGTGGGATTGGGTGGGGGACAGCGGAGGGTTTAGTGGATGGAGGGGTGGGATTGGGTGGGGGACAGCGGAGGGTTTGGTGGATGGAGGGGTGGGATTGGGTGGGGGACAGCGGAGGGTTTGGTGGATGGAGGAGTGGGATTGGGTAGGGGAATGGAAACGGTGTGGTGGATGGAGCGATGGGATCAGGCGGGAACATTTGGTGACCCCTGGACTGAGACAGTGATTTTTTTAAATCCAAAAGTGGGTTTTTTCTAGCTTTCTGGACTTAGGCCTCCTCCAGGGACAGCGTTTTAGTGTCTTCTACAGCTTTTTATAGCTTTTAAGGTCCATGTAGGACACAAAAAATTAACTTTTTTATCAGTAATTTCTCAAAAACGGGGTAAAAACTGGCTATCGCTTTACATAGCGGGGGAAAAAATCCCTGCACTGAGATATGCAACATCCCTACTGCTGCGCTTTAGTGTTTGCGGTCGCTGTCACCCGCCATGGTAGCTTTGTCCAGGTAGAGTAGAAGCCTGTTCCCTACCGCCATTAGACGGGGCTCCCTTAATACCACACCCCACCAGGGGTTATCATTACTGTATGCAACATCATGAACATACACTCAGGCCTTAGTGTTCCATGGGTTGCTCCCATAAGCCACTCCCCAAGGCTATGCGCCATGCGGCCCCCGTCTTATAGCGGTAGATGACGGGCTGCTACTTTACCTGGACAAAGGTACTATGGCGGTTAACAGCGACCGCAGACACTAAATGCTAGGAGCACCCAAAAGGCCACTAGGAGCACCCCAAGATGCTAGGGGCACCCCAAAGGCAACTAAGAGCACTAAGGTGCACCCAAAAGGCCACTAGTAGCACCAAGGCGCTAGAAGCACCCCAAAGGCACCCCAAAATGCTAGGAGCACCCCAAGATGCTACGAGCATCCCAAATGCCACTAAGAGCGCCAAGGTGCTAGAAGCACCCCAAAGGCACCCCAAAATGCTAGGAGCACCCCAAATACCACTAAGAGCACCAAGGTGCTAGAAGCACCCCAAAGGCACCCCAAAATGCTAGGAGCACCCCAAATGCCTCTAAGAGCACTAAGGTGCTAGAAGCACCCCAAAGGCACCCCAAAATGCTAGGAGCACCCCAAATACCACTAAGAGCACCAAGGTGCTAGAAGCACCCCAAAGGCACCCCAAAATGCTAGGAGCACCCCAAATGCCACTAAGAGCACCAAGGTGCTAGAAGCACCCCAAAGGCACCCCAAAATGCTAGGAGCACCCCAAATGCCACGAAGAGCACCAAGGCGCTATGTAATGACACTGGCTCCCTTGCTTATAGCAATTCAGGGGATGAACTTGACTAACTGTTTCCGCGAGAACTCGTACTTCGTGCTTTATCGAGAATTTTGGCTGGGAAATCCGACAATTCTCGACAATTCAGTCTGGAATTCTCGACAATTCTCGACTAAGTACGAAACATTTGTCCAGTTCATCCTCTGAATTGCTATAACAAAAATCCTAGCCCTCGTACCTTGTCAGTACGCTTTGGCGCAATCGCTCTGAGACAATGTCAACTTCCTTCTGCACCAGAAGAAAAGGCTCCACGCTTTCCAGACCCTCCCAGCTCTGCAGTTGGGTTTAGTGTTTAGGGTTTTAGGGGTTGACATCTGGTCAGAATTATGAGTGGACTATGACGCAATCGCGCTGAAAGAATGTCAACTTCCTTCTGCACCAGAAGAAAAGGCTCCACGCTTTCAAAACCCTCCCAGCTCTGGAGTTGGGTTGAGAGTTTAGGGTTTTAGGGGGAAGGGGTTAGCAGGTAGGTAGAATTATATGTGGACTCTGACGCAATCACATTGAAACAATGTCAACTCCCTACTGCACCAGGAGAAAATAGCTCCATGCTCTCCAAACCATCCCAGCTCTGCAGTCGAGATTAGGGTATAAAGTTTTATGGTTAGGGGTTAGCATGTGAGCAAAATTATACGTGAACTACGACGCAATCGCGCTGAGACAATGTCAACTTCCTTCTGCACTAGAAGAAAAAGCTCCACGCTTTCTGACCCCCCCCCGGCTCTGCAGGTAGGTTTAGGGTTTTAGGGTTTAAGATTCAGCAGGTGGGCAAAATTATACATGAACTATGACGCAATCGCGTTGAATCAATGTAAACTTCCTTCTGCACAAAAGAAAAAGGCTCCACACTTTCCACACACACCCCAGCTCTGCAGGTAGGTTTAGGGTTTTAGGGTTAAGGGTTCAGCATGTGGGAAAAATTGTACGTGAACTTATATGCACTTGCTCAGAAACAATGCCAATTTCATTCTGCCCCAGAGAATAAGGCTTTTGTTGAAGGCCTCTTCAAACACCTTTCAAACCCTCCTAGCTCTGTAGCTGCACTGAACCAAGAAGGTGCAGGGCTTACAAGCAAGTACAAGCATATTAGCGTACGTAAGCAGAATTATATCATTTATATGTCAATGGCTACCTATTTTTCTGCATTTCCGCATGCTGCTTAATCCTACACACACACCCAACCAAATTAAACAAATGCAAACACAAACATGTGTTCCGTACATTCCTCTTACACCTTCCTGCATCACCAGGAGTGTGGGGGTTAGAACACCAAGCATGCGAGCAGAATCATTTGTGAGCGGATGAATATTTTTCTGCTCAACAGAAAAAGTATCCAGGCTCTCCAATCCCTCCCCCAGCTGTTTGTTTATGCGTCACCAAGGTGGTGTAGGGCTTAGAATAACAAGCATGTGAGCAGAATTGTATGTTAACAGCCTGAGACGGCTGACTAAGTTTTGTGCACATCTGCATGGTACTGAACCCTACAAATACCCCTGCACACGCTACAAATACAAATACACTTCAAATACCCCTGCACACGCTGCAAATACAAATACGCTACAAATACACCTGCACACACTACACATACAAATACACTAAAAATAGCCCTGCACACACTTCACATACAAATACACTACAAATAACCCTGGACACTCTACAAATACAAATACACTACAAATACCCCTGCACACACTAAAAATACCCCTACACATACTACAAATACAAATTCACTACAAATACCCCTGCACACACTACAAATACACTATACATACCCCAGCACACACAACAAATACAAATACCCCTGCACACACTACGAACACAAATACACTACAAAAACCCATGCGCACACTACAAATACAAATACACTACAAATACCCATGCACACACTTCAAATACAAATACACTACAAATACCCATGCACACGATAAACAAATGCGGGCATAAACGAGTGTTACACACACTCTTCTCTCATAAGCACAGTCATACACATCTCTCTCACTCTCCTTTCCCTTCATACATAAACTATCCCAGTGATTTTTTTGTTGTGAATAATTTGTCTTATCTACACAATCAAAACATGTCAACAAAGCATGCGCTACACAATATTTACTAAGCAATTTACACAATCAATTAGCAAATTACAAGCAAATTACACAATCAAAACATGTCAACAAAACAAGTGCTACACAATATTTACTGAGCAATTTACACAATCAATTAGCAAATTACAAGCAAATTACACAATCAAAACACGTCAACAATGCATGTGTGACACAATATTCACTGAGCAAACTAAAGACTGATGTGCAGGGTTGTCAAGATCGTCCAGGATCCCATATCAAAACGCAAGATATCATATGATATATTGTACAATATCTTTTGATGAATACATATAAATTGTACGATGAATTCACACAATTCAGTTGGGCCGTTAAATATGGTATTGTAGATGTATATGCTGCTCTATGTATTACTACACCATATGCCATACATATATGTATAAATAGGTTGCATGGCATATCAGTAGGGTAGCCAGTATACTACATTATATACATAGTAGAATATACTGGCGACCCTATTGATATGCCATGTAACCAAACCAAACCTGCATAGCATTTATTTCCAGCTACAAACAACAGCTTCTTGGCAGCTCCCCTGGCTGGCTGTTCAGCCAAACCGAAAGCAACGTAGTGCACCTAGAAGCTCCCATACTCAGCTTTCCAGCATTGCTAAAATGCTTGGGTGTTGCCCAGTGGCTGGATCCCGATCTGCCTAGAAGCTGCTAAGAAAAGCTACAAATAAATCCCCGCAAACATCCTTCTAACCCAGATGTGCTGACAAGTTCTATGCAGCGTCGCAAGCGACGTTAAAAATTGGAGGAGAGGTGTTCGCGTCGAAGCGACAGGTGGCAACGGAAGACTGTTGACTGACGTGCCAGGCTTCGTCTTGGTCAGATGGATGGTCGGTCGGACAGACAAGTGGGTAATCCTAAGGGCTCCCACCCGCCAAAAACCAAGTAACAATTCAAATTCAAATTAACCAACCTGTGCTGTTCCAGTGCTGGGCATGGGAGCTGTGTGCAGGAGGCTCTGTGAAGCACATGCAGGTGGCAAACAACAACGACTGTCAGAATTTGTGAGTGGGTGGGTGGAGGGGAGCGGGCGGGTAGGGTGTGTGGGGGGGAGGGGGGGGGGGGGGGGGGAGTAGTAGTAGTAGGAGGCCGGGTGAGGAGAACAAGAGGGTGAGGTTCAGGGTGTGTTTGGTGTGGGTGTGGGGGCTTGGTGTAGGGGAGAGGTGGGGTGGGGTAGGGGGTGGGGGGGGGTGGGGGGGGATTAACACATGCATGCAGATGCATGATGATGGATTTAATACCATTTTTGGCAAAGGGTGTCCATAATATAGATGCTAACCACGTCTTCATGCACATGCACATGACTGCTGGGTTCATTTGTACACCAATGGCTAAGTCCCATGCTCATACACATGCTTACACTATGTAGCCAAGGTAGCATGCTCGTTTACATGATCTGCACAAGCCCACCTGCATATTCGCTACGAAGCCCGAGCCCGATGCTAGCATACCGCCTGAGAGTAGAAATTCATTCATGCATTCAGTTATTCACCCGTTCATTAATTCAATCATTCCAGTGCGATCGTCAGCTCAAGGATGAAAATCAATGCGGAAGATCAGAGGGCTGCCACTAATGCACCATGTGTCGACAGAAGCTGCGATCTTACTTGTCCCTCGTGCTAATTGTCGCCATGGCGCTCCGAAGGAGCAGAGCATGGCAGCAATGGTGTATATAGATGCTCTTGCGGATTGACTACGAGAGCATTCTCTGGATCGGAGTCGGAGTCGAAACCAATGTGTGCGGCTCTGGATGGATGATCGTGGAAAGCAGACTGACTATCTGACGCTACCTCGTTGATTCGGTTGGGCCGGTACAGCAATACTTCGCACGTGATCTGGTACGATACCGGTATACATTCGAAAGGGTCGGGCCGGTCGCGGGGGCGGGGGGGGAGGTGGGAGGGGGAGGGGGGGAGGGGGGGGGGGGGGATACAGGATACAACATATTAGGGACTAAAGAGTGATCTTCAGCAGTCCTATAGGGACTGGAAGTGAGGGGGGGTCAGGGGCTGAGTTGCTCTCTATTCTGCCTGTCATTACCAGTAGGTCGAGCTGAATTCGAGAAGAAAGTATCAAAACCTGATTTCCCAATCTGAGAGTAAAATGATTCCTCTTCACTACGAGACTGATGTGCGGTCCAGATGTTGAAGGTCGAGCAAAGCTTCATCTGTTCTTTCATGAATGTACCGGTATGAAGAGTTTGTGTCAGCGTATACTACTAGGACACGAGTGCCTGGTTAGCATCTGATTCAGATGTTCGGTTGGTACATACCCGAACATAGCATACCGTGTATCCCAAGGGTGGCACCTGGTGCATGTTCGAGCCTCGTAAACCCAGCGATCAATCATTTTGTGTAGATATGACTGGGTATAATGGGTTTTTGTGCCCTGTTTTTTATCTTTCAGAGGAAGAGGAGAACAGACGGGAAAATAAAAAAAAGTGATTTGTTCGCGTTTACATTTCCCTGGTTTTTGTTTTACTGCAGATGACGGCGAGCAGCCAAATTGCTGGCTTAAGCTACAGAACTAGGGAACGGCAACATGGCATCATATGCAGGGTACTTCAAATGGCCAAATTGGCCAGCGCTTCAGCGCACTTGAAAACAAAAAAACTGTCACGGCTGTATGCGTGCTCCTAAGGATAGGTATGTTATCACTGCAATTGATGGTGTGTTCTGTACTCCGGTAGCCGCGTTACCAAGGGGTTGGAAGCACCGTCGTCAGTACTGACGGGGACGTCTCACCGTTCCGAGGGGTTGGACTTTCGGCCGGCAGTTGTGGAGTCGAGGCGAAAGGAAAGGGGTTGACCGGAGTCTCCTTCTGAAGTCCGGCAGACGGGAGTTGTCAATGCTCGGGGAGGGTACTGGAGGCGACCGTAGGTAGACAGGTTTTCCGGGAGTTGGTAACGACAGGGGCTTGGAGACGCAGACTTTGAATCCGTGGAGGTTCTGGACAAGAGTTTGGTAGTAGAATGAGTTACAATTTGTTCTAGGAACAATAGAAGATAAAACTGCGGTTTCTAAGTGAACGCGCAAGTGTCTACATAGCTTGCCGGAAAGGGTCGGCAAGGTGGGATTGCAATGCACGACAGGGGTCAAGCGGTGCAAGAGCCTAAGATGATTATTCATGATGCGTGACGTGGATTGTCGTGACGGGTTGGTGTCACGATAAGGCCAACACTGCAAGGGGTAGGTGCGCAAGTAGCGCTTAGCAGTGACCTATCCCGACGACAGCATCGACGCACCTGGACAAGAGTTTAATAGTAGAATGAGAGAGAATCGGTCGTCTCAATCGACTATCAACTCTTCTGTCCTTTAGGGTACGATCGTAACTATGGCTTTGCATGCGCTGGCGAAAGGAGTTATGCTCAATGTCTTTCACGGCACTGCATTATTATGTCTCGTGTTAAGACAAGCGCCCGATAACAGTCTCGTGTTAAGACAAGCGCCAGCGTGTCACGCAAGCTGCGCTTGTGACGCGGCCTGGGCGCGTATGTGTAACCGAGTAATCCTAGGTAGCTGTGGGTAGCTGGCCACTAGGCGGAAATGTACGGCGGGTTGACTCAGCCAGATCTGGGCTACCTGGGCACAGGTCTGGTCGGAGTCTGCTCTTGGTGTGTGTGTGCGTGTACAAGGTATTTCCCTTGCTTTTAGTGTTACGTAGGTAAACACGCAATCGTGTGTGACAGCTGTCACGGCTGTATGCGTGCTCCTAAGGAAAGGTATGTTACCACTGCAATTCCCCCCCTTCACTACGGAATGGGAGTGAGTGTAGTGAAAAAAGAGAAGTGGTAACGGGGAGAGTTGACTGTAATTCTGTTAGAGAAAAAAAATCTGGAAAGTGCTCCTTCCCCCCCCTGCTGCTGGTATCGAGCAGATGAGGTTGATGTTGCTGGATACACAAATAGGTATGTACAGAAGGTGTATCCATTCTGGTGTTGTAGTATGGTAAAGCAGGACTCACCACCTATTTCCCCCCCCCTCTGCACTGAGTGAAGAATAAAAGGTAGGTGGTGGTTTATGTCGGAACGGAAAGGAACCAAAGCCACGTCTATTACTTAAAGAGGTAAAACCTTGAGAGTCAACAAAGATCAAGTATAGGACCGGCCGAATAAATGTGGAGGCATGTAATACAGTGGCCACTAGAAAAAGTCGTGGTGTCCAAGTTGAAAGAAGTTGATGTAACTGGGCGAAAATCCTCATCTGGTCATATTGCAAGTGCTGACTGTCCCTCCTAGAGGCTTCCAGTCAGCAACCCAGTGGTGGCTGCAAACTTGTTTTGAAGTAAGTTTGGGATCGTGTTGCGGATATGTAACGCAACTCGGAACATGAAGCAAGAAAACAAAAAAGAACCCAAGAACTGTTGTGATTACTGGGACGTGTATTGTCCCAGGAATGAAGACGTATGTCCTCTTGCACCTCCCCCCCTCCCGCATGGATTATCAAACAAACATGACAACCTGTTGGCTAGTCGTAACTGGTCCATCACATGCACAAGGCATGTCTGGGTTATGCAAGCTGTCTGTCTGCTACACAGCCTGCATAACCAAACCAGACGGTGGGTTGTGTAAGAGTGTGTCTAGACCACTGGAACATGAGTGTTGTGTGGGGTGATGTATTCCATGAATCGAGGACGCTTTGCCATGTAGTAGATGGGAGGGGGGTTGGAAGCAAAGTCCAGGAAGGCTGAGGAGGGGTGGGCTCCATAGGTTGATAAACCTGACCCTTGGTCCATGTGTGGTGGCATGTAGACCATGTGAGTCAGGTGGGTCCAGCGTTCAACGTCAGGTAGGCGACGAGTGAAATATGGTACATGCACTGGGTATGGGTATGCTCCATTAATGCGCCTGGTTTCCTCTACCCTGTTGAAAATTGTGATCAGGTCAGCTTGCTGGTGGTGCCAGGCAGCTTGGAGGAAGTGAATGCGTGTAGTGTACTGTTGGACAGATTCAGTGGGGAGTCGAAGGACATGGCCTTGGGGGTTATCGAGGTCACCATAGTAGCATGGGCCAAGACAGTAAATCATCTGTGAGGGGTGGTTGGCCATTGTATCGCAATGCCCAATGGGATGTGAAATTTGGTGCGTAACGAGGCAAGCAGTCCCATGTGAGTGCATGGGTGCTGTCACGATATTCCGCAGTGTTAACCATCACCTGAGGTAGGAGGGAATGTAAGGAGTTGAGGTGAGCAATAGTGTGCTCATGTGTGGTACACTTCACATGATGGGTTGTCCTCAGACGCCAGGATGGTGTGCGTTGGATGCCTGCATGCACGGTTGAGGCAGGGGAGCACAGGTGTGGGTGGTAGGGGCTTTTGTGTGCCTGTGGGGAGTGGGTTAATTTTTTTAAGTCCAGCCATGGTGAGCTTAATGACTTGGCCGTCATCGTAGGTTAGCTTGAAGTACCATGGCCTGGAAAGTGGTCCTTGGAAGGAGGCAGTGCCCCAGACAGCTTTGTCGAGGCCGCCTTGGACTCTGACCTGTTTGATGACAAGCATCTTGTTGCAGGCGAGGGCGGCTCTGTCTCTGGAGCGAGTCTGCAGGGTGGGGAAAAGGTTAGGTTCCTTCTGTGGTGCTTCCGGGATGCGTCCCGCGGGGATTGCAGTGATGCCGCTGGCTTTGCAGTTGGGGCAGAACCAGTCCTCGACGGGCACTGCAGAGAGAGGTGGGTCAAGGCAGTGAGTGTGGTAACCTGCTCCACAGCCGTCGCAGAGTAGCATGCAATTGGCGTTGTCAGGGAAGTTGCAGACGCTGCAGGCTAGGCTGGGGGGTGGGACTTCTAAGTCCTGATTGTGCCATCCAAGTTAGGGAGGTGGCAAGGAGACAAATTGCGGGCATGGTTGGTGATGGTGCAACCGCAACGTCCTTGCAAGACGATGACTTCAGTTGGTTTGAGATCGATGATGCGCAGGATCATGCCTTGGGCAGCCATCTGTAAGGAGTTGCGCACGTTGGGACGGCGGATGTACACAAAGTCTCCCACCTGGAATTTGCGTAGGCAAGGGTGATAGGCTCCCCCCCTGATCTTTGCGTAGCGCAGGGTGTCCCTGTAGTGGGCGATTGCTATGTGATTGGCAATAGTTGGGCTGACTCTCTTGATCCATTGAGCGCGCTCCAGGAGAGTGTCTGTCAGAGCTTGCACCTGTGTGCTGTCTGTCAGGTCGGGCAGCGGCGCTGTCATGGCAAGCTGTGCCTCAGGCTTGTTCATGACCGGAGCCCGGGCGTACAGCAGAGTGAAGGGGGCGCACTTAGTAGTCTCCTGAGGGCTACAGTTGTACGCTGTTACGACCTTGGCTATGTCAATGTCCCATGCGTCAGTGGCCAGGTTTTCAGAGCAGATCTTGGTCAAGGCTGCCTTGATTGTTCCGACGCTTCGCTCCACGAAACCGTTGCCCTGAGGGTGGTTAGGGTGGATAGTCCTGTGGTCAATGAAGTTGTGAAGCAGATGTTCCTTGAATTTGCCTTGGAACTCTGGTCCATTGTCAGAGATGCAGAGTGCGTATGCGCCAAAGTGTGCCAAGACTCCATGAGAATGCGCGTAGACTGTATGTATGGCCTCCTTGGCTGGGATGGGGACCACTACGAGTGCGGCGCTGAAATACTCCACGGCGTGCATGAGCATAGTGTTGCCCCTGGCTGTCTTGTTGTAGGGACCAGACAAATCAATTCCCCAAGCGAAGAAGAGGCCATGAATCGGGTGGGATTGCATTGTGGCTGTTGGCTGGTTGAAGTAGGCCATGGCTTGGTCACAGATCTTGCATGTCTTGACCAGAGCTTTGACTTGTTTGACAACGCCATGCCACCAGAAGGAGCTGACCACTAAGTAAGCTGTTCTGCGTGCCCCAAAGTGTCCGCTGGTCTCGTGGGCCCTCTGAATGAGGATGGACCTCTGGCTGGGGGCTGGGACGATGCGTTCAATGCCGTTGGCCAGGATGCGTATGATCCTCTCTTCTCCCGTTGGAGATGCGCCGAGCCTGTACTTTCTTGACCTTGCCAGTACTCGCCTAGTACGAGATGTCGTCGAGTTGGAGCCGAGGACTCCTCGCCTCAAGTACTCTAAGACAAACTGATCAAAGTGGATGTCTAGACCGTCAGTGTCCTTGGACATTGCAGCGAGGCGCAGGTCAGTATCCAACTGTCTGCCTGGGGCGAGTGGAGGACTTGGAGCTGAAGATGGCAGAAGAGGCAAAGGAGGGGAGTGTTGCAACGGCTGAGGGTCGGTGGCTGTTAGCTGTTGGCTGTTGGCTGTTGGCTGTTGGCTGTTGGCTGTTGGCTGTTGGCTGTTGGCTGGTGCAGGTGGCTGTAATGGCCAGATGTGTGGCTTGACAGCCTTGCTCCTGGTGACTGCCAGCAGGCAAGCAAGCTCAGTGCCATAGAACTGGCGTGTCGGAGGTGTGGGGTCTGATATGCGACCGCCAGAATTGCTGGGATAGCTGGGAGATGTTGTCAGAAGAAGAGCCGGGCTGGGAGAAGGTAGTAACTCAGGTCTGGGGGGTGGCTGAAATTCCAGCATAGATGTCAGACGTGTAGGGATTGCCATTTCCAAGGTCTTTCTGATGATTGCTACCAAGGCTCGCTGATCCATGCTGTTGCCTGTGAGGATATGCCTCTGGTTTTGAGTGAGACCTGGTGCTGCTGTTGCTCCTGTGTAGTATCCGAGCATGCGTTCTCTCTCAAAAGGGTTTGGTTCAGACCATGCGCCGCCCTAGAGAGAGTACATGCTGCCTGGCTTGTCAGGTCTGAAGGCTCGAGACAGAGGGTACGCTACTAGAGTAGGCAGTACGTTGCGCTCTTGTCCGATCTTGTTTGCTAAGCAAAAAGGGGCTGTGTCTGATCTGTAGACCCTTGTAGTGCTCCGTCCTGGATCCAAAAAGGCGTTGGCTGAAATGTTGGCAGTCCGACGGGTCTTGTTGAGCTGGAGCTGGAGATCAAGGGGGTCAACCAAGTTCTGCCACTTGTTGCGGAGTCTGTGCGCTCCTGAGTCGAATGTTGCAGCATCCACGCAGATAGGGAGGCCAAGAGTTTTGTTGACTGCGTTGAAGTCTTGCGCAGCAATATGTTTTGATCGGAAGTTGTGCTGCATTGCTGCATTCTCCACGATGTAGAGGGGTTGCCGAGGGTGCTGTAGCTGCTGGATGTACCCAATGACGGTGGTACAAGCCTGCAAGACGGCGGCCCGGGGTCCCTTGAGTCCTCTGTTGCCTCCTGCCGGGCTGAAGTCTTGGCACTCTGGACCGGCTATGATGAGCCACTGTGATTGGTCGTTCACAGCTGCGGTCATGAGCTGTTCTGGTGTGATCTTGGTCACATCCTGGGGTAGCGTCGTGAAGGCATGGTCGCAGGCATATGACTTGAGCAGATGGGGGTAGAGGTTGGTCAAAGCTTGTATCCTATAGCGGGCGACTGTCTGAGCAACGGGCGCAATGTTGCTGTAGATATACCTGTTAACTTGGATGCCATTGCGTAGTGCTGCCTCCAATCCTGCACACATTCCCCCGCACATCTCGTATAGAGTGATGCCATTCTGGGCCATGTATGTGACGGCGGCAGGCAGGGGTGTTGTGCAGATGGATAAGACAGATCTGACGTCAAGGATGTAGTCCACGATGTGCCCTAGTGTCAGGTCTAGGGGCACATAAGGGGTGGTGGGCACTGTTGGAAATGCTGCGTACAGGTCGCTGTCCAGGTCAATGCGAGCGCCAGTGTTGTCCTCTGCTGTGGGGCTGGGAAACCGAGACAGTGCGTCAGCGTTGCCATACATGCTGTGCACCTGGTCTGTGCATGATGTCAAAATCAAATGACTGCAGCATGCATGCCCATCGAGCGATGGCCCCGGTGACGTTAGCAGAGGAAAACATCCACAGCAGAGGCTGGTGATCAGTGACGAGTGTGAAATGTAGTCCGAAGACATACACTCGAAAGATCTTGCAAGCCCAGCAGGCAGCCAGCATTTCTCCTTTGAAGCTGCTGTACCCTGCTTCATGCTTGTTAAGGCTGCGGCTGGCACAGGCGACGAGGTATTTGTTACTTTCCGAGTCGAGCTGGCCGATCACTGCTCCTAATCCATGTTGGCTCCAGTCACAGTGGATGAGGGTGCGCGCGTTGATGTCAAACAGTCGCAAAACCTTGCCTGGTGTGCTGATATTCCTCCTGATGGCGTCCATGGCTGCTGTGTGCTCAGGTCCCCAAGTCCACTTGACATCATTCTTGGTGAGGTCATTGAGGGGTCTGGCTATGGCTGAAAAGTTTTCACAAAAACAACCGTAGTAGCGCAGCTTACCCAGGATGGTCTTGAGGTCCTTGAGGTTGTTTGGGTAGGGCAGGTCCTTGATAGCTTGGACTTTGGCTGCTTGCGGGGTGAGACCATGGTTGCTGACATCGAAGCCTAAGAAATCGACTGCGTCTAGTGCAAAGGAGGACTTGTCAGGGTGTATGCGGAGGCCAATGTCGATGAGACACTGTAGCACTGCTTCCACGTCCTTGATGTGATCAACAAAGGTGGCGCTGTGGACCAGAATGTCGTCAATGAAAACCTTGCTGAACTTGAGGAGACCACGTTTGCCCAACTCAGTTTCCATGACCTTCTGGAAGTAAGCTGGTGCTTGTTCCAGTCCAAAGGGCACACGCTTGAACCTGAAGAGCTACCTTGTCAACATCAAGAGAGACCTTGCAGTGGAGGAGTTGTGGGTACAGATGATGGTGCAAGTCTATGAGAACTCTCAACCATTCGTCTTGTTTACAGACAATTGGGAAAGCCGAGTGGATCTTTGGTCAGGAGTGCAATGCTGTCCAGACACAAAACTCTTGAATGGAGCCCTCCAAGTCAACGAGCATGGTCAACCGATCATGAACCCAGCCACTTGGAAGCTGAAGCTCATTCATTTCTACGAGCTGGTCAAAACTGGACTAGCACTCGCGCTCAAGGTAACCCTCTCGACGCAGGAGGAGTATGAGAAGTTTGACTGCTACGACAATGCAGGCCTCTTATACCCCATGCCTCGCATCTTGATGTCAGAATTCACAAAGAAGTACGAGGAGTTTGATATCCGGGCTGGACAGCCCATTACCGGGAGGCCATGGCCAAGGTGGCCAAACTACTTGATCGCATGGGCCCCACCCTGAAGGATGAACTTTGGCAGCTACAAGGATGTCACCCCCCTCGGTTGCTGGGCAATCGCCAAGCTCTACAAGCTTGACCAAGACCAGCACACCCTGGAAAGGCTATCTGGCATTGCCCAAACTGAGGCATCCAAGAGGGACGATATGACAGCACAAGGCATGCTGCTCTGTGTCTCTAAACCACCGACACAGAGGCCAACTGTCATGCCACGCCAGACGCCTGCTTTTCCGTCACCCAGGACCCAAGTGCACTCAAGGGCAAGAACGGTGAACCCAAGTCTTCCACGGTTTGGCACTACATGCAACATCACTGGACACGGTTCCGAACTTGCTACCTGAACAACCCTGGGACCCCCAACCCATCCTGGAGCCCGAAGAACCCAGCACGGTACGCCATCTGGCGCACCTCAACAATCCAGCAAGGCTTCGCTCCACCACCACCCTTGGACCAGCTCAGATCTGGAGTGCCTTACTACCGCTCAGTGCAGGGAGCTGTACACACTGTAGGTGCCCTGGCATACACAAATGCGTAAATGCACAGCAGTACAGACAGCCTCAGACTCCAGTGCAACAGCAATGCCTCCCTACCCCCTGGGGTCAGAACCCCTGGTACAAGGGGAAGACCACGACCCTTTCCTGCAGGCTACCCAGGGACAACAACGAGGGAAGCATGGCAGGAACTGGTGGCGGGTATCAAGGTGGCTACCAAGGCAAGAACCAAGGCACCCAGGGGTGGAAATATCATGCATGGTGTTACCGGAGGGCAACAACCAGGGGCACTCAAGGCAACTACCAAGGGCAGACAAGAGGCACTCGAACAACAACAGCATGCAGCAGCACCATGGCCAGACGTCGTCATGCAATTGCAACAACAACAACACAATCGGCAGATGCAGTTGCAGCAGCAACAACATAACCAGCGGGAGTTGCATGACACCGTCTTCGCCATGTCGTGAGGAACTTCGTTCGCAACCCTCCGGCGGACGACTTGCCTCACACCCCATGATCAACACAGCCGTAGCAACCAGCCACTACAACTAGAGGCTCCACAAGTTGTGCGCTGTGGAGAGCTCCTGATCTACCAGAACCTGACTGGTACTTGGGTGAAGGTGCACCCTAGTAGTCAGTTCCGACAAACTCCACAAGCAGAGACACAAGCTGTCGCAGAAGGCAGGGTGAATTTATAACCCACATGCCGAGGGTTGATCCTTCACTGACGGAACTAGGACACAGCTGCCATCCCCCTACCAGCGCTCGAGTACTGCATGACGGCACGTTGACCGGCAAGCCCAGCATCGGCATCACGACCTCCTCATGGATGAGTTGACAGTCTTGCGACGGGATCTTGATTTGATGTCAGAGAAGTGCAGAACCTGCACGAGTTCAAAGGGCCTTGCATGTTCAGAGCCACAGCAGTTGAGACGGCCATGTGCGCGGCTTGTGTCACGCACAACCCAGTGGCATTTGTACGCGACTACACTGCTTCTGGCCAGCTGAGCCCTTCTACAGCAACCTTGCTGCAAGGAACAGCTTGCTACAGCAGTCGCGGCTGTGGAACACATCCTGTGCAGGGAGTCCATTGCTGGACGTCAGCAGGAGAAGAAGCGCGCTGCCATGTGTCGTTGACAGGCTCATCCTGGTATGCCTTGCGGGACTGCACAGCTTGTTGTGCCATATAGTGCACATGCAGGGGGCGGTACACCCATGTCTGAAGGGTTCCGAATCCCGTACTGTGGGGCCGGCTGAGAGCATCGAGCATTGATGCGATGGGAGGTCAAAAGAGCGTTGTGCGCGCTGGGAGAACCAATCCAGGTGGCTTACTCTTTGCTCTGATGTGCTGGATGTGGATTGATGATGTCTCTGCTTGCTGGTTGTGTCAATGTACGCTCCAGAACTATGACGTTCAGTAGAGACGTGCAAGGACAAGTGGGATCTGCAAGGCGCTTGCGGGAGGGGGCAAAAGAGCCGGTGAGCTCTCTCCTAGATGCCAATGAAGTCCAGGATCCCAAGGGATTGGGTATTCCTCTTGCTCCATACAGTCATTGGCCCGTCTTCGCTACTGGTGACCTCCCAGCTGTGAAGGTTGGACATACCCTAGCTCTGGCGGCGGCCAAGCATGGAGGGAGCTGCTTGGTTCGAGATACTGGCCTGAATGGCAAGTCCACGGTCAAAGCGCGACCTTGTGGCAGTATGCTCTGCGCTGGACAAGTGGAGTAGAGGGCGCAATGTGAGTTTCTCTTGCGAAATGTCAGGTAAGGCAGAAATGCCTGGCATGGCCATTAGTGGGGTACCGATGAGGGCATCGAAGATGGTGTTGTCAGGGGCAATGACAAAAGTTGCCCTAACGCTGATCTCGTTGGGGTGTCGCTGCAAAAAATGACGGGCATTTGAATCTCCTTAGTGAGGGAGCTTTTGACGTCATTGAACGCAATCGTCTTGTGGTGGCATGGGAGAGGATCGTATCCTAATGAGTCTGCCATAGATTGCGAGATGAAGTTGAGACCACTGCGGTGTCGACGAGGACCATGAGGTTGACGCACTGCAGGAGGCCAGTTGCGGACTTAAACGAGAGGCCTGTCTGGTGGGACCGGTTGGCCAGGTACGGTACACCGTAGCTGGGCTCTGTTCCTTGCAGCAAGGTTGCTGTAGAAGGGCTCAGCTGGCCAGAGCAGTGTAGTCGCGTACAAATGTGTCCACTGGGTTGTGCATGACACAAGCCTGCGCGCTGGGCCTGTTCTCAACCGCTGTGGCTCTGACCTGCAAGGCCCTGTTGAACTCGTGCAGGTTCTGCACTTCTCTGAACAGCAAATCAAGATCCCGTCGCAAGACTGTCATCTCATCCATGAGGAAGTCTTGTGATGCCCGATGCTGGGCTTGGGTAACGTGCTGTGATACTCGAGCGCTGGTAGGGGAATGGCAGCTGTTGACCCAGTTCCGTCAGTGGAAGGATTGAATGTGGGCTTGTAGATTGCCTGTGAGCTAGCCTGTGTCTCTGCCTCTGGAGTTTGTCGGAAGCTGACTACTAGGGCTGCATTATACCAGTCAGGTTCTTGTAGATCAGATTGCGCAGCTTGTGGAGCCTCTAGTTGTAGTGGCTGGTTGCCGCGGCTGTGTTGATCATGGGGGTGTGGGCATGTCGTCCGCCGGAGGGTTGCAAACGAAGTTCCTCACGAATGGCGAAGACGGTATCATGCAACTGCTGGTTATGCTGTTGCTGCTGCAACTGCATCTGCCGATTGTGTTGTTGTTGTTGCAATTGCATGACGATGTCTGGTCGTTGGTGCTGCTGCATGCTGTTGTTGTTAGTGCCTCTTGTCTGCCCTTGGTAGTTGCTTTGAGTGCCCTGGTTGTTTCCCTGGTAACTTGCTTGATATCCACCCTGGGTGCCTTGGTTGTTGCCTTGGTAGCCACCTTGATACCCGCCACCAGTTCCTCCCATGCTTCTCTGGTTGTTGTTCCCTGGGTTGCCTGCCGGAAAGGGTCGTGGGTTTTCCCCTTGTACCTGGGGTTCTGAGGGGGTAGGGAGGATTGCTGTTGCACTGGAGTCTGTGGCTGTCTGTACTGCTGTGCAGGGGGGTTACGCATTTGTGTATGCGGGCTGTGTTGTACAGCTCCCTGCACTGAGCGGAAGTAAGGCACTCCAGATTTGAGCTGGTCCAAAGTTGGTGGTGGGGGCGAAGCCTTGCTGGATTGTTGAGGTGCGCCAGATGGCGTACCGTGCTGGGTTCTTCGGGCACCAGGATGGGTTGGGGGTCCCAGGGTTGTTCAGGTAGCAAGTGTCGGAACCGTGTGTCCAGTGATGTTGCATGTAGTGCAAACTGTGGAAGACTTGGGTTCCCGTTTTTGCCCTTGGGTGCACTGGGGTCCTGGGTGACGGGAAAGCAGGCGTCTGGCGTGGCATGACAGTTGGCCTCTGTGTTGGTGGTTTGGAGATGCAGAGCAGCATGCCTTGTGCTGTCATATCGTCTCTCTTGGATGCTTCAGTTTGGGCAATGCCAGACAGCCTTTCCAGGGTGTGCTGGTCTTGGTCAAGCTTGTAGAGCTTGGCTATTGCCCAGCAACCGAGGGGGGTGACATCCTTGTAGCTGCCAAAGTTCTCCTTCAGGGTGGGGGCCATGCGATCAAGGAGTTTGGCCACCTTGGCCATGGCCTCCCGGTAATGGGGCTGTCCAGCCCGGATATCAAACTCCTCGTACTTCTTTGTGAATTCTGACATCAAGATGCGAGGCATGGGGTATAGGAGGCCTGCATTGTCGTAGCAGTCGAACTTCTCATACTCCTCTTTGGCATCGAGAGGGGTGACCTTGAGTGCGAGTGCTAGTCCAGTTTTGACCAGGTCGTAGAAATGAAGGAGCTTCAGCTTCCAAGTGGCTGGGTTCATGATTGGTTGACCATGCTCGTTGACTTGGAGGACTCCATTCAAGGAGCTTTGTGTCTGGAGAGCATTGCACTCCTGGATCCACGCGGCTCTGTTGTCTGTAAACAAGACGAATGGTTGAGAGTTCTCATAGACCTGTACCATCATCTGTTCCCACAACTCCTCCACTGCAAGGTCTCTCTTGATGTTGACAATGTAGCTCTTCATCATCAGAAGCAAGGCTTTGGTATGTGATACGCTGCCGCCGTGTAGCTGTGATCCTTCTGTTGGAAGTTGCCATGATAGGACGGAACCGACACCGATCAAGAGTGCGACGTGACGTTCGCTGTCATTGCTATCAGCGTCGCTCACATCCCCTTGAAAGCCTGGTGGAGGTGGGCCCTCATCTTCTTCAGGAGGTGGGGGTGGTTCATCGTCAGAGTCCGGTGGGCTGGGGGGTTGGCCTCCGGTTGATCAGGTGGTCCTCCCAGTATCTGCCTCATCATCGGGGACACCGTCACTGTCAGAAGAACTGGCAGGATCACCCCCTGGATTACCCCCTGGTCATGCGGTGACTGGCTGGGGTGGGATCCACTGTTGTCGGAGGAGCTGCTTGACCCGTTGCCGGAAGGTTGGCTTGCAGGAAGCTGGTTGGCTGGTGAGGGTTCTGGAAGCTGTCGGGGAGTGTGGGCAAGTCGTTTGCTGGGGCTTTCTACTTCCTCTTCTGAGCTGAAAAGGGTGTTCGTGGTCATGTGTGGAGGACCTGCTGCTTGTGTCGCAGTTGCGCCAGTGAAGGTCTCCCGAGGGGTTTTTTTCCTGCGGGGGGCTGTGCACTGGCGGCTGGGACGGAGTGGCAGACGGTCGCTGGAGTGGGGACAATGGTGGGTACGCATTGTCCTCAGCATCCTCACTGACGGCAACACGAGAAGGCGGGGGTGTTCAGCAATGGCCGTTGTGAGCTTCCAAGGGCTAGGCGCATTCCACTCTGCCCGCTCCAGGGCTTGAGTGGTGTGGGTGATGGCTGAAGGGCTGATGGAGGCCTTAGTGCTGGTAGAGTTCCACAGAATTGTCTTTTGGAGGTGCCTGGTAGCTGCGCGATCTGGGCTGGGGGCTGGGGCTGATAGTAGAAGGCTGGGGGTCGAGGGTTGAAGGCTGGGGGCTGATAGCGGAAGGCTGGGGGTCGAGGGTTGAAGGCTGGGGGCTGATAGCGGAAGGCTGGGGACGAGAGGTGAAGGCTGGGGGCTGATAGGGTCAGCTGCTGTGGCTGAGGCTGGTAAGGTGGTGGCAGTGCCATAGGAAGGGGGATGTCGATCTCCGATGACTCCCCCTTGTACCAGGGGTGGCTGCCCCCCAGTGGGAGGGGTGAGTTGGGGATCGTTAGGGGGATGGTTGGGGGAAGTATGTTAATGGGGTTATGCAGATGCAGTTGTGCTATTTGATTTGTGATGGAATGTTCAGAATAAGTGTTACTTATGTCTGAGAGGGCTTGTCGGGCGTCTGATTGAGCTTGTGCTTGATCAGCTGCGTCTGAGCGCGCTTCTGCTTCTGCAGCAGCTCTGACTTGTCCTCGTGTTCCTCGCATTGTGTGTTGTGTTAGTTGTTCAGGGGTGGGTTTGTCCCACGTGTTTATCAAGGCTTGTGTCCTGACGTGTACCTGAAGGAATGTGTATGTTGGTAGAGCAGCGCAGATGTATCTGGCTTGTTTTCTTCAGAAGTGTAGTTCTGAAAGAAGGTGTGGTGGAGCAGGGGTCCAATAAAAAAAAGGGCGGCCCTTCGCCGTTGCTTTTTGTTGTTTGTTAAGGAGGTAGTTGCGAATAGTAGTGGAAGTAAAAAAAGGCGGCCTAACGGCGTGCTTTTTGAAAGATGCAGATGGCGTACTCGTAACAGTAGTCTAACCAAAAATTGGGCAGCCTTACGGCGTGTGTTTTGGAAGAGTGTGGTTTGTTTGTATCTGAAACAAGGATTCAACTCAAATTGGGCGGCCCTTCGCCGTGCCGGATGGCGTAAGCGATAGGTCTGAGGTCAGAGAGTGAGGGAGATGCCCGTACCTAGCGAGGTGGTGGGTAGTCTCCTCCGACGAACTTGAGATCAGGTAGTCCTACGCACGGTGGGAAGGGGTGGGCAACTGATTAGTATAGAGCAGTTGGTCCAATTGAATTGGTGATTTGTTTGGTTAATGGATGCAAATGCTGGTATGAGTTGGAATGTTTGGGTATGTCGGTATCAGCAAGTCTTTCGGTATCAGCAAGTCGTCCGTATCAGCAAGTCTCCGGTATCAGCAAGTCTTCGGTATCAGCAAGTCAGTAATATCCGTCTCGATGTTCAGAAGTACGGTACCGGTACTGTCTCTGAATTGAGAGGGCGGGCTCAAATTGACTAGGTTATGTGATGGGTTCTCTTTACAGCAAATGTGGTTGCTGGTGTTGGTGAGATCACAAAGCAGGGATCAGAGTGGTTCTGATGTGGGAGTCTTGGGTGGGGGAACCGCAAGGTGGGTGGGGTTCTTAAATCCTCTAGGGGCTGCTAGTGAGTTGCGTCGACTCGTAACGTAGGAGGAGCAATGGAGGATAAGTGTGCCCGATCTATAGTTGATCAGTATAGTTATGGAGTCTGTATGTGCGTTGTTAGAATGGGATAATTAATTCCAGACTATGGTTACAGCAAGTAGGTTGGGTTAATTAAGTCCAATCTATGTGTATACAGACTTTATCCAATCAGCAGCAAAGGGCTATGGGTTCGCTGCCTCAAAGTGATCGCTTTGCTTGCTGGCTCAAAGTGTGAGAAAGCGTCCCTAGGTATGTCCCTTGGGTAGCTTTGTGTCTGTCCAGAAAAAAAAATCTAAGGCCCTGGCAGGGGGTACCAAAGGTGTGGGGTCTTTGTATACCTAAGTCGGGATACCGGGGATTGGAGCTTGCAACGGAGGTTTCGTGGGCGGTAGCGGTAGAGACTTGGAAGACGCAGAGGGTTGATTACCCGAGGTTGTTCTGGACAAGAGTTTGATAGTTGAATGAGTTACAATTTGTTCTAGGAACAATAGAAGATAAAACTGCGGTTTCTAAGTGAACATACATAGCTTGCCGGAAACGGTCGGCAAGGTGGGATTGCAATGCACGACAGGGGTCAAGCGGTGCAAGAGCCTAACATGATTATTCATGATGCGTGACAGTCGTATTGGATTGTCGTGACGGGTTGGTGTCACGACAAGGCCAACACTTACTGCAAGGGGTAGCAAGTAGCGCCTAGCAGTGACCTATCATGAAGTGATATCCCGACGCACCTGGACAAGAGTTTGATAGTTGAATGAGAGAGAATCGGTCGTCTCAATCGACTTATCAACTCTTCTGTCCTTTAGGGTATGATCGTAACTATTGTTTTGCATGTGCTGGTGAAAGGAGTTATGCTACGGCACTGCATTGTTATGTCTCGTGTTATCACAAGTGCCTGATAACAGTCTCGTGTGATCACAAGCGTCAGCTAATTAATTACTTAATTAATTAATTGGTATGTGTAACCGAGAAACCCTAGGTAGCTGTGGGTAGCTGGCCACGGCTACGGCGGGTCGACTCTGCCAGATCTGGGCTACCTGGGCATGCGCTGGCGAGAGGAGTTATGCTACGGCACTGCATTGTTATGTCTTGTGTTAAGACAAGTGCCATATAACAGTCTCGTGTTATTACCAGCGTCAGCTAATTAATTACTTAATTAATTAATTGGTATGTGTAACCGAGTAATCCCAGGTAGCTGGCCACGGCTACGGCGGGTCGACTCAGCCAGATCTGGGCTACCTGGGCTCAGGTCTGGTCGAAGTCCGCTCTTGGTGTGTGTGTGTGTGTGTGTGTACAGGGTATTTCCCCTGCTTTTAGTGTTACGTAGGTAAACACGCAATCGCGTGTGACAACAGGACACAACTACAGTAAACATGTTTTGTCCGCGTTTACATTCTCCTGTTATTTTAGTGTATACAGAGCAAGTCGTCTTGGATCAGTCCGCAGAACGTTGTCGCCATACCGGTAATCCTCTTAATAATATGAATCAAACATTTCACTGTAGCTCGACCTCAGGGGCTTTGGGGCTCAGTTCATCAGTGCTTTTTCTTTTTAAGCCCTTTCTATACGGTTGGGCAAGTCCCTTCAGCCAATTTGGCCTACCCCTAGACTGTAAGATACATACATACAGGGGCCCCGTCGGTAAAACGATTGATTGGGCTTCAGTTCATCAGTGCCTTTTCGTTATAGCCCCTCCTGGCATGGTTGGGCAAGCCCCTTAAGCCTATTTCGTCTATCCCTGGACTGTTACAACATACATACATACATACATACATACATATAAACAAATCCTATATAACCAGCCTGAAGAGGTGCTAGTAAATGCGACAATACATTCCCACTCTTTCCTAAGGATTTTCGCCTGAAGAGGTGCTAGTAAATGCGACAATACATTCCCACTCTTTCCTAAGGATTTTCGCCTGAAGAGGTGCTAGTAAATGCGACAATACATTCCCACTCTTTCCTAAGGATTTTCGCCTGAAGAGGTGCTATTAAATGTGACAATACATTCCCACTCTTTCCTAATGATTTTCGCCTGAAGAGGTGCTAGTAAATCTTTTCGGACTTAGGCGTGTACAAGCGTTTTCGGATGTAGAAAACACACGGCCACAAAGCTAGAGCCCCTGCAGGAGCCCACCACAAGGACCACACGTTAGTGACACCTTGACACTGGAGGTGAGCCTTGACGCCCTTGTTCACTTTCCTTGCAAGGCGCTCCAAGGCAAGCACATCATGCTCCAGCGACCTGGGTGGGTGGTTGGAGGTGGTTGGTTTTGGTGGTGGTAGTGGTTTTGCCTTGATGCCCTTGTTCACTTTCCTTGCAAGGCGCTCCAAGGCAATCAGGCAAGCACATCATGCTCCAGCGACCTGGGTGGTTGGTTGGTGGTGTTTGGTGTTGGTAGTGTTGTTGGTGGTGTTTGGGCCTTGGTGCCCTTGTTCACTTTCCTTGCAAGGCGTTCCAAGGCAAGCACATCATGCTCCAGCGACCTGGGTGGTTGGTTGGTAGTGTTTGGTGGTGGTGGTGGTGGTGGTGGTTGGGCCTTGACGCCCTTGTTCACTTTCCTTGCAAGGCGCTCCAAGGCAAGCACATCATGCTCCAGCAACCTGGGTGGTTGGTTGGTGGTCTTTGGTGGTGGTGGTGGTGGTTGGGCTTTGACGCCCTTGTTCACTTTCCTTGCAAGGCGCTCCAAGGCAAGCACATCATGCTCCAGCGACCTGGTTGGTTGGTTGGTGGTCTTTGGTGGTGGTGGTGGTGGTTGGGCCTTGATGCCCTTGTTCAGTTTCCTTGCAAGGCGCTTCAAGGCAATCAGGCAAGCACATCATGCTCCAGCGACCTGGGTGGTTGGTTGGTAGTGTTTGGTGGTGGTGGTGGTGGTGGTGGTCGTTGGGCCTTGACGCCCTTGTTCACTTTCCTTGCAAGGCGCTCCAAGGCAAGCACATCATGCTCCAGCGACCTGGGTGGTTGGTTGGTGGTCTTTTGGTGGTGGTGTGGTGGTGGTGGTTGGGCTGATGCCCTTGTTCAGTTTCCTTGCAAGGCGCTTCAAGGCAATCAGGCAAGCACATCATGCTCCAGCGACCTGGGTGGGTGGTTGGTGTTGGTTGGTGTTGGTTGGTGGAGGTGTTGGTGGTTGGGCCTTGATGCCCTTGTCCACTTCCTTGCAAGGCATTCCAAGGCAAGCACATCATGCTCCAGCGACCTGGGTGGGTGGTTGGTGGTGGTTGTTTTTGGTGGTTGGGCCATAACGACCTTGTTCACTTTCCTTGCAAGGTGCTCCAAGGCAAGCACATCATGCTCCAGCGACCTGGGTGGGTGGTTGGTGGTGGTTGGTGGTTGAAGGAGTTTGTGGTCGAGACACGTTGGTAGGTAGGCTGCGGGGTGCGGTTGGGTGGGATTGGGTTGGGTGTGTGTGTGTGGGGGGGAAGTGCTAACAGGACGGGATCACAAGGGTATGCTAGTGGTTTGACTTAATCACTCATGAGTCGTGAGCCACTAGTCACATGTTAGTTAATTAGTTAGTTAATGAGTTAGTTGGTTACAGTCAGCTAGTTAGTTAGTGAGTAACCGTTAGTTACGGTACTTAGTCAGTTAGTTAGTTAATCCAGCCCATTGCGCTGCATGGGTCTGGCCAAGCTAGTCAGAAATGCCCCGCCCCCCCCCTACCCCGAATCTCCTGGGGCTCCACCTCATGCTCACTTGAGGTATACATGGGTCTGGCTAAACTAGTCAGGAATGCCCCCTCAAAACATCCGGACTCCGGCGCTTTGCGCTTCGCCGCTCAGCGGGGGTCAGGAGCAGTGCTCGCACTGGGGTCGACAAAAACAAGTGCACACACATGATGCAATGACTTACTTGAGGTATACATGCACATTTGCTGTATGCCACAAGCCCATGAGGCGCATCGGTCTGGCTAAACTAGTCAGGAATCCCCCCCCCACCCCCCGAGCGACGCGTTGCACGAAAACAATTAAGTGCACACACATGATGCTACTCATACTCACTTGAGGTATACATGAGCAATTTGCCGTGTGCCACAAGCCCATGGGGACACATCAGTCTGGCTAAACTACTCAGACCCCCCCCCCCCCGCCCCTCCGGGACTCCCGGGCTCCGTGCTTCACGGTTCGGGGAGCACACGTCGCACTGAGGTCGCACCGAGTCGCTCAATTTGCGACGCGTTGCACTCAAAAAAACAAGTGCACACATACACACACATGATGCAATGACTTACTTGAGGTATACATGCGCATTTGCCGTATGCCACAAGCCCATGAGGCGGACTGACTCATGCACTTTGAACAGTGCCAGGCCTAAGCGCTCCATGACATCGCTGTGGTGGTTGGGGATACTGCGCCGGTCTAGCTGCCCGGCTCTGCAGGGGACACAGGGTGATGATGATGATGATGATGGTGGTGGTGATGATGATGATGATGATGATGATGATGATGGTGGTGGTGGTGATGATGATGATGATGATGAGAATAAGAGAGAGAGAGAGAGAGAGAGAGATAGAGAGAGAGAGAGAGAGAGAGAGAGAGAGAGAGAGAGAGAGAGAGAGAGAGGTCAAGCTGGAGGGCGAACGTCAAAGATGCCTTAGACATACACATAAAATGACAATTATAGCATCTAGCACCTTCTGGCTTAGTTTGCCTGAATTGTTTTTTGTATGCTTAGATATTTAGCTTCTTTTCTGGGCTAGAACTGTGCCTTTAAATTTTGTTTCAATGATTAAAGATGGAATGGATTTTTGTGTTTCGTAGGGACACCACCCCTCTCACTAGATCTTAGTTAGATGGCTTACTGTACTTCCTCCATAATAGGGTTGACTAGATGACTAATTCCTACTGTTTTTTTTAGTGTGTTTGATTACTTGTGGCTGGACCGCAATTAAATTGTGTAACACCGTTTACCAGAGAGAGAGAGAGAGAGAGAGAGAGAGAGAGAGAGAGAGAGAGAGAGAGAGAGAGAGAGAGAGAGAGAGAGAGAGAGAGAGAGAGAGAGAGAGAGAGAGAGAGAGAGAGAGAGAGCAGAGAGAGAGAGAGAGAGAGAGAGAGAGAGAGAGAGAGAGAGAGAGAGAGAGAAGAGCAGAGAGAGAGAGAGAAGAGAGAGAGAGAGAGAGAGAGAGAGAGAGAGAGAGAAGAGAGAGAGAGAGAGAGAGATAATCTCCTACTGTTATTTTTAGTGTGTTTGATTACTGTGTGGCTGGACCGCAATTAATTTTTTTAACACCGTTTACCAGAGAGAGAGGGAGAGAGAGAAAGGGAGAGCGCGCACGCGCGAGAGAGAGCACTAACCATCCCCACGCCACATGGATATGCTTTCGAAGAGGCCCAAGCACTACACCACCGCCCTCTACTCACATGGAATGATTTCTAAGCCCCCAAGCACTCTGTGCACCCTTGTGAGGAAGGGAGTGGGAGAGGGAGAGGGAGAAGGGAGAGGGAGTGGGAGTGGGTGGGAGAGGAGAGGGAGAGGGAGTGGGAGAGAGGAGAGGGAGAGGGGGGGAGAGGGAGAGGGAGGGAGGGAGAGAGGGAAGAGGGAGAGGGAGAGGGAGAGGAAGGGAGAGGACAGAGGAGAGAGAGAGAGAGAGAGAGAGAGAGGAGAGAGAGAGAGAGAGGAGGGAGCACTACAAGCATCCCCCCTCACATGGGGATATGCTTTCCCTAAGCCCAAGCACTCTGTGCACCCTTGTGAGGGATTCATTAAGCAATGCGAGGCCGATGTTGCGATGGGCGGCTTCCACTTGAGCCGCTGTCAGAGCTACCTTGTCGGACAGAGGGCCAAAGGGTGTGTTGCCCACTGACCACAAGTAGTTGCTCCCCTTACCACCCGCTGGGGTGTAGAAGGTGGAGGTGTCGGGGAGGCCCCAGCCTACAAGGGGTGTGAAGGTGTGTGAATGGTGTGATGCAGGTGTGTAGAGCAGGGGGCCAAAGGGTGCGTTGCCCACTGACCACAAGTACTTGCTCCCCTTACCACCCACTGGGGTGTAGAAGGTGGAGGTGTCGGGGAGGCCCCAGCCTACAGGTGGTGTGAAGGTGTTTGAATGGTGTGGTGCAGGTGTGTGGAAGGTGTGTAGAGCAGGGGGCCCAAGGGTGTGTTGCCCACTGACCACAAGTACTTGCTCCCCTTACCACCCGCTGGGGTGTAGAAGGTGGAGGTGTCGGGGAGGGTGTGAAGGTGTGTGAATGCCCCGTTTTGGCATAATTATCGGTTTTAAATGTATGAAAAACAGTTGTATTGTTTAAAATGTTTTTATTGTTTAAAATGTATTTAAAACAGTTTGTTTGCCCTAAAAAGCTACAAAGCTATAAAAAATACTAAAACGCTGTCCCTGGAGCAGGCCTAAAACCGTAAAGCGAGAAAAAACCCACTTCCAGATTTGAAAACAATGTCCTGGCCCACCTGATGTGAGAAGGGCCGCGAGCATAATTGGCCTAATCCTGAACTGTAACATACATACAAGCGCCCAACTGATGTGTGCAAGTTCCTTTACATACATACAAGCGCCCAGCTGATGTGTGCAAGTTCCTTTACATACATATTATACACCTGCTGTGAGAGGGCCGCGAGGCACCTCCCCACAACAGCATGCACACACACACACATACATACATGCATACATACATACATACATACATACATACATACAATGAACCCACCTGATGTGAGAAGGGCCGCGAGCCTCCACAACAGCATGCACACACATACACACATACATACATACATACATACATACATACAATGAACCCACCTGATGTGAGAAGGGCCGCGAGCACCTCTCCACAACAGCATGCACACACACACATACATACATACAATGAACCCACCTGATGTGAGAAGGGCCGCGAGCACCTCCCGAGTGATCATATTAACAGAGGGCTCCATCTGGTGGTAGTCACACCTGAAGTGGCTTTGGTAATAGTCGCATTGTGAGCTCACCTGTGGGTGGTGTGGTGTGGGGGAGGTGGTGTGGGGGAGGTGTGGTGGTGTGTGTGGTGGTGTGTGTGTGGTGGTGGTAGTCACACCTGAAGTGGCTTTGGTTATAGTCACTTTGTGAGCTCACCTGGGAGTGTGGGTGTGGGGGGGAGGTGGTGGTGGTGTGTGTGGTGGTGGTGGTGGGATCTTGAGTGGAGTGACTTTGGAAATAGCCACTTTGGGAGCTCACCTGGGGGTGGGGTGGGGTGTGGGGGAGGTGGTGGTGGGTGTGTGTGTGTGTGTGTGTGTGTGTGTGTGTGTGTGTGTGTGTGTGGTGGAGTATATGGAGTGAAGTGACTTTCTTAACAGTCACTTAGTGAGCTCACCTGGGGGTGGGTGTGGGTGGGGTGTGGGGGAGGTGGGGTGTGGGGGGGGTGGGGGAGGTGGAAGTAGTGTGTATGTGGTTGTGTGTGGTGTGTGTAGTGGGATGGTGTGTAGTGGTGGGGGTCTGTAGTGGAGAAACCCTGGTAATTGTCACTTTTGTGAGCTCAACTGAGGGAGGGGGCTGGGGTTGGGGGAGGTGGTGTGGTGGTGGTGGTGGTGGTGGTGGTGGGGATCTTGAGTGGAGTTTACTATGGTAATAGTCACTTTGGGTGAGATCACCTGGGTGTGTGGTGGGGTGGGGGAGTGGTGTGTATGTCGTGTGGTTGTGTGTGTGGTGGTGGGGGATCTGGAGGGGGAGAAAACCTGTCAATTGTCACTTGGTTCGTAGGAGCTCATCTGGGGGTGGGGGTGGGGCCCGGGGTGGGGGGGTGGGGATTGGGGGAGGTGGTGGTGTGGTTGTGGTGGTGGTGTGGGGGATTCTTGAGTGAAGTGACTTTTGGTTATAGTCACTTTGAGAGCTCACCTGGGGGTAAGGGTGAGGTGGTGTGTATGGTGTGTGGTTGTGTGTGGTGTGTGTGCGTAGTGGTGGGGGATCTTGAAGTGAAGTGCTTTGGTTAGTCACTTTGAGAGCTCACCTGGGGGTGGTGAGCAGAGGTGGTGTTATGGTGTGTGTGGTTGTGTGTGGTGTGTGTGCGTAGTGGTGGGGGATCGTTGAGTGAAGTGACTTTGGGGGGTAAAAGTCACTTTGGTGAGCTCACCTGGGGGTGGGGGTGAGTGGGGGAGATGATGTGATGGGGGATGTGGTTGTGGTTGTGTGCGGTGGTGTGCGCATGGTGTGAGGGGTCTGGAGTGGAGAAACCCTGGTATAAGTACATTTGTGAGCTCACCTGAGGGTGGGGGTGGGGGGATATGGGGGAGGTGGTGTGTGGTGGTGGCGATGGGGGAGGTGGTGTGTGATGTGTGGTGGTGGTGGTGGGGAGATCTGAGTGGAGTTACTCTGGTAATAGTCACTTGCAAGCTCACCTGTTGTGTGTGTGTGTGTGTGTGTGTGTGTGTAATAGGGCTGTGGTGTGCTGCGCATGTGCGACCGTCCCCCCCCCCCACACACTACACACACACACAGAGACTGGGACGCAATGACCATATACTGAATGCCAGCGCCTTGTGTGGTGTGTGTGGCTTGTACTGTGTGATTGTGCTGTGTGTGCCTGCGCTGTGTGCTCCCCCCCCCCCCCCCCACAACACAGACACACACACACACACACACACACACGAGAATTACCGCAATGACCATATCACTGGAGATGCCAGCGCGCTTGTTGTTGTGTGTGCTTGTGCTGTGTGTTGTGCTGTGTGTCTCTGACTGTGCTGTGTGCTCCCCCCCCCCCCCCCCCCCCCCCCCCCGGTCACACACACACACACCTCACACACGAGACTTACCGGCGATGACCTTATCACTGAATGCCAGCGCTTGTGCTGTGTGTGACTGTGCTGTGTGCTCCCCCCCCCCCCCCCCCCCCCCGAGACTTACCGCAATGACCATATCACTGAATGCCAGCGCTTGTCTTGTGTGAGCCTATGCTGTGCCCCCCCCCCCCCCCCGAGACTTACGCAATGACCATATCACTGAATGCCAGCGCTTGTCTTTGTGTGGGCCCTATGCTGTGTGCGGCGCCCCCCCCCCCCCGAGACTTACCGCAATGACCATCACTGAATGCCAGCGCCTTGTCTTGTGTGGGCCTCTGCTGTGTGCTCCCCCCCCCCCCCCCCCCGAGACTTACCGGCAATGACCATATCACTGAATGCCCGCCACGCCTTGTCTTGTGTGGGCCTATGCGTGTGTGCCCTCACCCTCCCTGGCCTGACCCGTGGCCGCCGGCGATGGACTTACGCAATGCATATCAATGAATGCCAGCGCCATTGTCTTGTGTGGGCCTATGCTGTGTGCCGCCCACCCCCCCCCCGAACTTACAGCAATGACCATATAGAAATGCCACCGCCTTGTCTTGTGTAGGCCTGTGCTGTGTGCCCCCCCCCCCCCGAGACTTACAGCAATGGCACCATATCACTGATGCCCAGCGCCTTGGTCTTGTTGGGCCTATGCTGTGTGCCCCCCCCCCCCCCCGAGACTTCCGCAATGACCATATCACTGAATGGCCATCCCCCGCGCCCTTGTCTTGGTTGTGGGCTATGCTGTTGGCCCCCCCAGACTTACCGCACATGACCATATCACTGAATGCCAGCGCCTTGTCTGTGTGTGGGCCTATGCTGTGTGCCCCCCCCCCCCCCCCCCCCCCCCCCCCCCCGAGACTTAACAGCAATGAACCATATCACTGAATGGCCAGGCCTTGTCTTGTGTGGGCCTATGCTGTGTGCCCCCCCCCCCCCCCCCCACCCCCCGAGAGCTATACCGCGATGACCATATCACATGAATGCCAGCGCTTGTGTTGTGTTGCTTTGTGCTGTGTGCTTGTGCTGTGGTGTGCCTGTGCTGTGTGTGCCTGCGCTGTGTGCTCCCCCCCCGTCGCCACACACCCACACCCACACACCCACACGAGACTTACCGCAATAACCATATCACTGAATGCCAGCGCCTTGGGTCTTGTGTGGGCCTATGCTGTGTGCCCCCCCCCACCCCCCGAGACTTACCCACCGCGATGACCATATCACTGAATGCCAGCGCCTTGTGCTCCCCCCCCACACCCCACACCCACACCCCCACACACGAGAGTGCCTGTGCTGTGTGTGCCTGCGCTGTGGGCTCCCCCCCCCTCCCCCACACACACCCACACCCCCACACACGAGACTTACCGCGATGACCATATCACTGAATGCCAGCGCCTTGTGCTCCATCCACACCCCCACCCACACCCCCACACACGAAGACTTAAACCGCGATGACCATATCACTGAATGCCAGCGCCTTGTGCTCCCCCCCCCACACGCCCACACCCACACCCCCACACACGAGAGTGCCTGTGCTGTGTGTGCCTGCGCTGTGGGCTCCCCCCCTCCCCCACACACACCCACACCCCCACACACGAGACTTACCGCGATGACCATATCACTGAATGCCAGCGCCTTGTGCTCCCCATCCACACCCCCACCCCCACACCCCCACACACGAGACTTACCGCGATGACCATATCACTGAATGCCAGCGCCTTGTGCTCCCCATCCAGCAATGTGGGTGGCACCCCCTTGGCTACCTTGCCCATATCAAACACAAACACAGGCAGCAGGTGTGTGTTCTTCACGGTTGGGTCCTCAGCATGGACACCTGAGGTGGCACAGGCAAGGCATGTGTAAACAGGGCAACGCATAGGCACAGGCATAGACAAAACACTTGTATTCATGTCAAACACAAACACAGGCAGCAGGTGTGTGTTCTTCACGGTTGGGTCCTCAGCATGGACACCTGAGGTGGCACAGGCAAGGCATGTGTAATCAGGGCAAGGCATAGGCACAGGCATAGACAAATCACTTGTATTCATGTCAAACACAAACACAGGCAGCAGGTGTGTGTTCTTCACGGTTGGGTCCTCAGCATGGACACCTGAGGTGGCACAGGCAAGGCATGTGTAATCAGGGCAAGGCATAGGCACAGGCATAGACAAAACACTTGTATTCATGTCAAACACAAACACAGGCAGCAGGTGTGTGTTCTTCACGGTCGGGTCCTCAGCATGGACATCTGAGGTTGCACAGGCAAGGCAGGTGTAATCATGGGAAATGCAAGGCAAGGAAAGCATATGCTAGGCACAGGCAAGGCATGTGTAACCAGGGCAAGGCATAGGCTCAGGCATAGGAAAGCTTATACTAGGCATAGGCATAGGCAAAGGAGCATGTACCATCATGGGCAAGGCAATGGCAAGGCAAGACAAAGGCAGCGGCCAGCATATATAATGATGGGCAAGGCACAGGCACAAGCGGCTGGTGTGTGTTCTTCATTGTTGGGTCTTCAGCATGGACACCTGAGGTAGCACAGGCAAAACACTTGTATTCATGTCAAACACAAACACAGGCAGCAGGTGTGTGTTCTTCACGGTTGGGTCCTCAGCATGGACACCTGAGGTGGCACAGGCAAGGCATGTGTAATCAGGGCAAGGCATAGGCACAGGCATATGCTAGGCAAAGGTGAACACAGCATGGACACCCGATGTATCATAAGCAAGTCATAGGCAAGTATACGGTAAGCAATCATGGGCAAGGCATGGGCAAGCATGTGCAAGTCAAAGGTGAACACAGTTAGGAAACCCGAGGTAGCATAGGCAAGTCATGTCCCTTTTGCCTAGCCTATGCTTGCCTATGCCTTGCTCATGATAATATGGACACAGTATAGAAACCTGATGAAGCATAGGCAAGAAAAGTTCCTTTTGCCTAGCATATGCTTAACTAAGGTATGGACACAGTATAGAAACCTGATGAAGCACACACCAACGTTCCAACATTTGTAGCCCACCAACGTTCCAACTTTTGTAACCCACCAACGTATCCTCGTTTTAACCCACCAACGTTCCAACATGCTTAACCCACCAGCGTTTTAACGTTTTTAACCCACCAACATTTCAACGTTGAACACACCAATGTTTCAACGTTTGAACCCACCAACGTTTTAACATTTTAACCCACCAACGTTTTAACGTTTTAACCCACCACGTTTTAAACGTTTTTCACCCACCAACGTTTTAACGTTTAAACCCACCAACGTGTCAACGTTTTAATCCACCAACGTTTCAACATTTTAACCCACCAACGTTCAACGTTTTTAACCCACCAATGTTTCAACGTTGAACCCACCAACGTTTCAACGTTTAAACCCACCAACGTGTCGACGTTTTTAACCCACCAACGTTCCAACGTATTTAACCCACCAACGTATCAACGTTTTGACCCACCAACATATCAACATTTTTAACCCACCAACGTTTCAACCTTTTTAACCCACCAACGTTTCAACCTTTTTAACCCACCAACGTTTCAACCTTTTTAACACACCAACGTTTCAACGTTTTTAACACACCAACGTTTCAACGTTGAATACACCTGCATCATCAAAAATATCATCGACCGACACATACACACACAAACACTCTCACACATACAAACTATAAGCAAGGCATAGGTAAGCATAGGCACATACACATACACACACAGACACACACACAGACACTATCACACACACACACACACAAACACTCTCACACACATACACACAATAAGCAAGGCATAGGTAAGCATAGGCACATACACATACACACAGCCACACACACTTACACTCTCACACACAGACACGCAGCCACAAACACATACACCCTCACACAGACACACAGACCAGTACACAATAAGCAAGGCATAGGTAAGCATAGGCACATACATATACACTCTCACACACAGACACGCAGCCACAAACACATACACCCTCACACAGACACACATACCAGTACACAATAAGCAAAGCATAGGTAAGCATAGGCACATACACATAGCCCACACACACATACACCTCTCACACACCAGACACACACAGCCACAAACACATAATCTTGCACACAGTCACACATACCAGTACACAATAAGCAAGGCATAGGTAAGCATAGGCACACACACATACACACACAGACACACACACAGACACTTACAAACACATAATCTTGCACACAGACACACATACCAGTACACAATAAGCAAGGCATAGGTAAGCATAGGCACACACACATACACACACAGACACACAGCCACACACACATACACTCTCACACACAGACACAAACACATACACTATCACACTATCACACATACCGGTTCACAATAAGCAAGGCATAGGTAAGCATAGGCACACAGCCACACACACATACACTCTCACACACAGACAAAAACACATACACTATCACACAAACCGGTTCACAATAAGCAAGGCATAGGTAAGCATAGGCACGGCAAGTCCATTTAGTCTATTTGGCGACCACTGGACTGTAACATTCTACCACTGGACGGTAACATTTAGTCTATTTGGCGACCACTGGACTGTAACATTATCATTGCATATGGGACAGTGGTTGAATTTTAATCTTATAATTAAATGATCGCTGTAGCACTCTTATAATTAAATGATCGCTGTAGCACAAACTAAGGCCGGCAGAGTGAATCGGTAGAACCACACCTGGCATTACCTCCCCCCCCCCCCCCCCCCCCCCCCCCCCCACACACACACACACACACACACACACACAAATGTTACCTCATTCGACTTCTCTTTAACTTGCCTCCCCCCCCACCCCCGAACTAAGGCCGGTAGAGGGTATTTAATAGTAATATGGGCTGGTTTGGGCTGGTTAGGTTAGGTAAATTATCACTGTAGCAAAAACTAAGGCCAGTAGAGTGCAGGGCTGTTATTTTTAGCTATATATAGCTAAAGCTAGATTTGACCCTGTTTGGGCGAAACAAATAGCTGTAGGAGATCCGATTTGATAATTCAGCTCTCAGACCCAAATTGCTACACAAGACCTCAGTTCGACACAAATCGCTACAGAGAACCCAATTCGACCCCACCACCCCAGTGAGCTCTTCTGGGCCGCCCAGAAATAGCTACATGGACGTGGTCCTTGGAGGAGGCCTAAAACAGGAAAGCTAGGAAAACCCCACTTTCAGATTTGAAAATAATAGCCCTGGTAGAGTGTATATATAATAATAATCGCATAATTAAATTATCATCCCAGCTGAGATGATGATTTAATAATATTGTAGAATTAAATTATCACTGTAGCATGAACTCAGGCCCCCCGTCGGTTGAACGAGTGTTTGGGGCTCAGTTCATCAGTGCTTGTTCTTTTTACGCCCTTCCTATCCGGTTGGGCAAGTCCCTTTAGCCTATATGGCCTACCCCTGGACTGAAACATGCATACATACAGAGTGATCGGCAAGACACACCTGCATTATCCAAAATATCATCGACTGAGCTCCTCAGCCTTCCATTAGCGTAGGCTGTCGTAAGGACGGTCCTCTTAGAGGTGTGAATCGTCAAGCTTTGACCTTCACGGGAGGTTAGCTCCTGAAAAAGTGTTGATGAGGATTTTAATGACAAGAGGAGATAAGGGAAGGAAAGGGAAGAAAGAGAGTGGAGAGGACATGCGGCGTTAGGCTATCTAAGACTGTCTACTTGTGGAGTGGATCGTCAAGCTTTGGCCTTCACGAGAGGAGAGCTCCTGCAAACGTGTAGACGAGGATCTCAACGACAAGAGAGGAGAGCTTCTGCAAACGTGTAGACGAGGATCTCAACGACAAGAGAGGAGAGCTTCTGCAAACGTGTAGACGAGGATCTCAACGACAAGAGAGGAGAGCTTCTGCAAACGTGTAGACGAGGATCTCAACGACAAGAGAGGAGAGCTTCTGCAAACGTGTAGACGAGGATCTCAACGACAAGAGAGGAGAGCTTCTGCAAACGTGTAGACGAGGATCTCAACGACAAGAGAGGAGAGCTTCTGCAAACGTGTAGACGAGGATCTCAACGACAAGAGAGGAGAGCTTCTGCAAACGTGTAGACGAGGATCTCAACGACAAGAGAGGAGAGCTTCTGCAAATATGAGGAGATAGGAGAGAGGAACAGATAGGAGAGAGGAGGAAATAGGAGGAGAGATGAGAGAGGAGGAGATAGGAGAGAGGAGGTAATAGGAGGAGAGAGGAGAGAGGAGAGAGGAGGAAATAGGAGGAGATAGGAGAGAAGAGGAAATGGGAGGAAAGAGGAGAGATGAAGGGAGGAGAGATGAGAGAGGAGGAGATAGGAGAGAGGAGGAAATAGGAGGAGAGAGGAGAGAGGAGGAGATAGGAGAGAGGAGGAAATAGGAGGAGAGAGGAGAGAGGAGGAAACAGGAGGAGAGAGCAGAGATGAGATAGGAGGAGAGATGAGAGAGGAGATAGGAGAGATGAGAGAGACGAGAGGAGTAAATAGGAGGAGAAAGGAGATATGAGAGAGGAGGAGAGAGGAGGAGAGGGGAGAGATCAGAGTAGAGGAGATATGAGAGAGGAGGAGACATGAGAGATGAGAGAGGAGATAGGAGGAGAGAGGAGAGAGGAGAGAGGAGAGAGGAGAGAGGAGATAGTGGCACATGTTCCATGGCTTGCAGCCAGAGACATAGCCAGCTCTCCACCACTGCCCCCACCCCACCCACCCACCACCACCACCACACCACCCCACACACACACCTGTGCCACGGCTTGCAGCCAGAGACATAGACAGCTCTCCACCACTGCTGCCCCCCCCCCTCTCACACCCACACACCTGTGCCACGGCTTGCAGCCAGAGACATAGACAAATCTTCACCACTAAGCCTTCCCGTCCTTTCAACCTCCCTCCCACTCCCCACCCATCCCCACCCTGGAGAGCAGAGCAGACAAATCTGTAGACAAGCTAAACGTGAGACGGGGGACCTGTTTTTTCTGGGAGAGAGTGGTTAGTACAAAAATCTAGATTTTTTGTGACCATATTTTAAGTGCTCTCTCAAATATGGTCACAAAAATGGGCCCACCCCTTACCTGTATTAAGACGCCATGCACTCCGCATATGTGTACATGTGTATGTCTGTGTATTTCTGTGTGTGTGTCTGTGTGTAAAAAAGCATGTGCCTGTCTGTGTGTGTGTGCCGACAAGACCTACCATGAGAGCTGCATGATAAGAGGCCATGCACTCCGCACATGTGTGTCTGTGTGTGTGTCTGTGTATGTCTGTGTGTGTATCTGTGTGTGAAAGAGCATGTGCCTGTCTGTGTGTGTGTGCCGACAAGACCTACCATGAGAGCTGCATGATAAGAGGCCTTGCACTCCGCACATGTGCACATGTGTGTGTGTGTGTGTCTGGGTATGTCTGTGTGTGTGAAAGAGCATGTGTCTGTGTGTGTGTGCCGACAAGACCTACCATGGGAGCTGCATGATAAGAGGCCTTGCACTCCGCACATGAAGCGAATGGCAGCCAAACCTCCTTCACAGAATCTAAATCTAACTTGCTGTATGTGTGTGTGTATATGTGTGTAAGTGTGCTTGTGTACGTATATGTATGTGTGTGTATGTGTTTATGTGTGCGTGTGTGTGTATATATATGCGTGTGTATGCCTGTGTGCGAGAGAGCATGTGTATGTATGTGTGTGTTTGCGTGTGTGTATGTGTATGTGTTCCGACAAGACCTACCACGAGAGCTGCTTGGTAAGAAGCCATGCACTCCGCACACGAAGCTAGTGGCAGCCAAACCTCGTCCACTGAATATAAATCTTACGCGCTGTATGTGTGTGTGTATGTGTGCGTGTTTATGTGTGTGTGTGTGTGTATATGTGTATGTGTGTATGTGTGTGTGTCTGTATATATATGTATGTGTGTATGAACATATACAAGACCTACCACGAGAGCTGCGTGGTAAGAAGCCATGCACTCCGCACATAAAGCTAGTGGTAGCCAAACCTCGACCACTGAATATAAATCTTACGCGCTGTGTGTGCTTGTGTATGTGTGTGTGTTTATGTCTGTATGTGTATATGTATATGTGTACGTGTGTGTATGTATACATACACAAGACCTACCATGAGAGCTGCGTGGTAAGAAGCCATGCACTCCGCACACGAAGCTAGTGGTAGCCAAACCTCCTTCACTGAATATAAATCTAACTTGCTGTATGTGTGTGTATGTGTATGTGTACATGTATGTGTGTACATGTGTGTATGCATATATGTACATACATACAAGACCCACCATGAGAGCTGCCTGGTAAGACGCCATGCACTCCGCACACGAAGCGAATGGCAGCCAAACCTCTTTCACTGACACACTCTGAACTCCACTCAGAGCGGATTTCAGTGCTTGCTCGATTCCGCGCTCGTTCAACCGATCTGGAGGAGGGCTTAAGGCCTCATGCATGTGCACCACCTGTTCAGTGATTGGGTGGTGGTGGTGATGCTATGAGGGTGGGTGGGTTTGATGGTGGTGGTGGTGGTCTGAAGGCCTCATGCATGTGCACCACCTGTTCAGTGATTGGGTGGTGGTGGTGATGCTATGAGGGTGGGTGGGTTTGATGGTGGTGGTGGTGGTCTGAAGGCCTCATGCATGTGCACCACCTGTTCAGTGGTTGGGTGGTGGTGGTGATGCTATGAGGGTGGGTGGGTTTGATGGTGGTGGTGGTGGTCTGAAGGCCTCATGCATGTGCACCACCTGTTCAGTGGTTGGGTGGTGGTGGTGATGCTATGGGGCTATGTAATTGCATGGATCTGTTACTAAGCCATTGCGATATTCGCCAAAGGAGTTCTATAGATGACAGAGTACTGATTCCCTAGTAAGAGGAGGTGGTGACAATAAATAACAATACTGGGCATTTAATGTCTGGTAATTGTAATGAGTACAATCTAAATCTCTTAAAGAGGATCCATTGGAGGGCAAGTCTGGTGCCAGCAGCCACGGGAATTCCAGCTTCAAGAAATATGTGCCCATCTGTGTGTTGACAAGTACTCACCCGCATGCGTGCATGCTGTGCGTGTTGTGTGGGTTGTGTGGATTGTGCGTGTTGTGTGTGTGTGTGTGTGTGTGTGTGTTGGGGGGGGGGGGGGGGGGGGTCACTCACCCGCATGCGTGCGTGTTGTGCATGTTGTGTGGGTTGTGTGGGTTGTGTGTGTGTGTGTGTGGGGTGGGGTGGGGTGGGGGGGGGGGGGGGGGTCACTCACCCGCATGCGTGCGTGTTGTGTGTGTTGTTGTGTGTTGTGTGTGTTGTGCGTGTTGTGTGTGTTGTGCGTGTTGTGTGTGTGTGTGTGTGTGTGTGTGTGTGTGTGTGTGTGTGTGGGGGGGGGGGGGTCACTCACCCGCATGCGTGCGTGTTGTGTGTGTTGTGTGTGTTGTGGGTGCGGGGGGGGGATCGGGGGGGGGGGGGGGGGGGGGGGGGGGGGGGTCACTCACCCGCATGCCCGATAATTGGAATGAGTACAATCTAAATCCCTTAACGAGGATCCATTGGAGGGCAAGTCTGGTGCCAGCAGCCACGGGAATTCCAGCTTCAAAAAATATGTGCCCATCTGTGTGTTGACAAGTACTCGCCCGCATGCGTGCATGTTGTGTGGGGTGTGTGGGGTGTTTGTGGGGGGGGTAATAGGAATGAGTACAGTCTAAATCCTTTAACTCTGATCCATTGGAGGGCAAGTCTGGTTCCAGCAGCTGCGGTTATTGCAGCTCCAACAGCGTATATTTAAATTGTTGCAGTTAAAAAGCTTGTAGCTGGATTTCGGGTTGAGAGTACTGATTCCCTAGTACATGTGCTGATCTGTACTGTTACAGGGTATGGAGATGGAGATTAGCTGCTGGCATGTTGCATGCTGATGATCACTGTGGCACAAACTCAGGGTGGGTAAAACGTTATTGGGGGTCCAGTTCATCAATGCCTTTTCTGTTTAGCCCTTCCTATCACGGTTGGGCAAGTCCTTGAAGCCTATCCCTGGACTGCAACATACATAAAAACATACTTGGGGTATAGAGATGGAGATTAGCTGCTGGCATGTTGCATGCTGATGATCACTGTAGCACAAACTCAGGGTGGGTAAAACGTTTTTGGGGGTCCAGTTCATCAGTGATTTTTCTTTTTAGCCCTTCCTATCACGGTTGGGTAATCCCTTAAAGCCTACCCCTGGACTGCAACATACATAAAAACATATTCGGGTAAAGAGATGGAGATTAGCTGCTGGCATGTTGCATGCTGATGATCACTGCAGCACAAACTCAGGGTCGGGAAAACGTTTTGGGGGGTCCAGTTCATCAATGCCTTTCCTTTTTAGCCCTTCCTATCACGGTTGGGCAAGTCCTTGAAGCCTACCCCTGGACTGCAACATACATAAAAACATACTTGGGGTATAGAGATGGAGATTAGCTGCTGGCATGTTGCATGCTGATGATCACTGTAGCACAAACTCAGGGTCGGTAACACGTTGTTGGGGGTCCAGTTCATCAATGCCTTTTCTTTTTAGCTCTTCCTGTCCCCAGTGTGGTGCTGTCCCCGGTGTTCTGCTGTCCCCACACATATGCTCACATCCAAGACCTCTCATGTTGACAGCAAGTGTGTGTGGGTGGGGTGGGGTGTGTGTGTGGGGGGGAGGGGCGGTGAAGGCCAATGAATATGGTGTGATGTGGTGTGGTGTGTGGTGTAGGGGAGGGGCTAACTTCCCCAAACCAGTGTTTAATGCAAGGAATTCGGGACCTACCACAATTTCGATGACATCCCGCGTGCTCATGTGCAGGTGTTGGATGGGCGGCCATGCGTGATGCTGAAATGAGCAGGACATTAAAACTTGGTTAGTAGGACATTAAAACGTGGTTAGTAGGACATTAACACGTGGTTAGTAGGACATTAAAAGAGGTTAGTAGGACATTAAAACGTGGTAAGAAGGGCAGTAAAAAAGAGGTTAGTATGACATTCAAAGTGGTTAGTTTGACATTCAAAGTGGTTAGTATAACATTCAAAGTGGTAAGTATGACATTAAAAGTGGTTAGTATGACATTAAAAGTGCTTAGTATGACATTCAAAGTGGTTAATAGGACATTTCAAAGTGGAGGGCAGGTCATTAGACAGTTTTTGTTATTAATTTTTAGGAATACATGGGCGGCAAACACAATTTCGATGATGTCCCGAGGGCTCATGCATAAGTGTCGGATGGGCGGCCAAGCGTGATGCTGCAATGAGTAGGGCATAAATAAAATAGAAGGCAGGCCATTACAAAGTGGTTGTTAGACATAGGAATGCATGGGTGGCAAACACAATTTCGATGATGTCCTGTGTGCTCATGCATAGGTGTTGGATGGGCGGCCAAGCGTGATGCTGCAATGAGTATGACATTAAAAAGTGGTTGGTAGGACATTAATCAAGTGGAGGGCAGGCCATTACAAAGTGGTTATTATAAATAGGAATACATATTGGAGGTCCAGTTCATCAATGCCTTTTCTTTTTAGCCCTTCCTATCACGGTTGGGCAAGTCCTTTTAGCCTACCCCAGGACTGCAACATACATAAATACATAGGTGGGGTATGGAGATGGAGATTAGCTGCTGGCATGTTGCATGCTGATGATCACTGCAGCACAAACTCAGGGTCGGTAAAACGTTTGTTAAAAACGGTGTCAAACAATTTTGATCATGTCCGAGGGCTCATGCCTAGGTCTTGTCGAATGGCAGCCAAACCACCCCCACCCCTCACCTCCCCACCCAAACTACCCCCACCCCAATCCTCCCCTCACAAAACCACCCCCACCCCGCACCTCACCTCCCCGCCCAAACCACCCCCACCCCTCACCTCCCCACCCAAACTACCCCCACCCCAATCCTCCCCTCACAAACCACCCCCACCCCGCACCTCACCTCCCCGCCCCAAACCACCCCCACCCCTCACCTCCCCACCCAAACTAACCTTACCCCAATCCTCCCCTCACATACCACCCCCACCCCGCACCTCACCTCCCCGCCCAAAACTCCCCCCACCCCTCACCTCCCCACCCAAACTACCCCCACCCCAATCCTCCCCTCACAAACCACCCCCACCCCGCACCTCACCTCCCCGCCCAAACCACCCCCACCCTCACCTCCCACCCAAACTACCCCCACCCCAATCCTCCCCTCACAAACCACCCCACCCCGCACCCCACCTCCCCGCCCAACCCCCCCCCCACCCCTCACCTCCCCCCCCCCAACCCTCACCACCCAAAACTCCCCCCCCCCCCCCCCCCCCCCCCCTCCTCCCAGCCAAAACACCACTTTGCACCCTGCAAGCTGACCACACGAGTGAGGCGAGATGTGGTAGAATCGCTTCTTGTGCCCTGTCCATTTTGAAGTGGCGTGTATGGAGCATGGTGTGTTCAAGCACCTGACCCTTGCAACCCAGCACAAAAAAGCAAACCCACCCCCACACCAACACCCACCCCACACTAATAATTGGGTCCCTCACCTCCCCGCCACCCACCCCCACCCCCTCACCTCCCTGCTCAAACTACCCCCACCCTTACCTCCCTGCCAAAACACCCCCTTCCCACCTCTCACCTCCCCGCCCACACCAACCCCACCGCCCCCCCTCCTCCCAGCCAAACCACGCCCACCCCACCCCTCACCTCCCCGCCCAAACCATCCCCACCCACCCCCCTCCTCCCAGCCAACCCCCCACCCCGCACCACCCAAAACTCCCCCCCCCCCTTCACCTCCCTGTCCCCCTCTCCCCCCCCCCCCCCCGCCCCCTCCTCCCAGCCACACCCCCACCCCGCACCCTGCAAGCTGACCACACGAGTGAGGCAAAATCTGGTAGAATCGCTTCTTGTGCCCTATCCATATTAGAGTTGCGTGTATGGAGCATGGTGTGTTAAAACACTTGACCCTTGCAACCCAGCAAAAAAAAAAAAAAAAAAACCAATAATCGGGGTCCCTCACCTCCCGCCCAAACCTCCCACCCCTCACTTCCCCACCCTAAACCACCCCTCACTTTCTCCCCCCCCCCCACACACCCCCACCCCGCACCCTGCAAGCCGACCCACACGAGTGAGGCGAGATGTGGTAGAATCGCTTCTTGTGCCCTATCCATATTGAAGTGGTGTGTATGGAGCATGGTGTGTTAAAACACTTGACCCTTGCAACCCAGCAAAAAAAAAAAAACCACCCCCACACCAATAATCGGGGTCCCTCACCTCCCCGCCCAAACCTCCCCACCCCTCACTTCCCCACCCTAAACCACCCCTCACTTTCTCCCCCCCCACCCCCACCCCGCACCCTGCAAGCCGACCACACGAGTGATGCAAGATCTGGTAGAATCGCTTCTTGTGCCCTGTCCATTTTGAAGTGGCGTGTATGGAGCATGGTGTGCTGGAACACTTGCCCCTTACGACCCAGCCCAGGTCCATAGGCTGTTGGGCCGGCAGCAATGTCGATCCACATGTAGTTGGAAGGACTAGACCAGACAGTGCCAGGGCAGCTCCCTCGTGGGTCAGGAGCTCTGGGACAGGTGAGGTGGGGTTGGGGGGTGAGGAGGGGTTGGGGTGGGGGGTGAGGAGGGTTGGGTTGGGGGTGTGAGGAGGGGTTGGGGTTGGGGGTGTGAGGGGTTGGGTTGGTTGGGGTGTGAGGAGGGGTTGGGGGTTGGGGTGTGAGGAGGGGGGGGGGGTTGGGGTGTGAGGAGGGGTTGGGGTTGGGGGTGTGAGGAGGGTTGGGGTTGGGGGTGTGAGGAGGGGTTGGGGTTGGGGTGTGAGGAGGGGTTGGGTTGGGGGTGTGAGGAGGGGTTGGGGTTGGGGGTGTGAAGGTTTTGGGGTGTGAGGAAGGGTTGGGGTTGGGGGTGTGAGGAGCGGTTGGGGTTGGGGTGTGAGGAGGTTGGTTGGGGGTGAGGAGTTGAGGGGGCAGCTCCCTCGTGGGTCCGGGAGCTCTGCGGGAAGGTGGGTCAATGTGTGGGTGTGTGGGGCGCGGGATGAGGTTGAGGAGGGTATGTGAATGGGTAGTGATCTTTCGACCTGGCTGGGGTAGTGCGTGTTGAGTGTGTGTGCGTGTGCCGCAATGTGATCCACATGTAGATGAAGGACTAGACCAGACAGTGCCAGTGCAGGTCCCTCTTGTTTTTTAGTCATGGGTGTATAGATGTGCTGCTAGATGTTCTGCCGAACCACTTTTTAGTCATGGGTGTATAGATGTGCTGCTAGATGTGCTGCCTAACCACTTTTTAAGGACCTTGACAAGTTGTTAAACTGACTAATCTACTTGGTGTTCTCCCTGGTTTCCGTGGACACTTGAAAAACCGGAAATTAAAAAAGAGAGGGGGCGGCGAGTTAACTCAAGTCGAGGCAATTTGAAATGGCCACTGTTAGTGTGCTCCCTGGTTTTCTGTGGGTATAATGCACTGTTAGTGTCACTCCCTGGTTTTTCTGCACTGTTTTAGTGTGCACTGTTAGTGGTCACTCCCTGGTTTCTGTGGGTATAAATGCACTGTTATGCTCCCTGGTTTCTAGTGGTTTTCTGTTATAATGCACTGTTATAGTGTCTGTGGGTATAACATGTTAGTGTACTGGTTTCTGTCGTTCTGGAATGGGCCTGTTAGTGCCTCCCTGGTTTTGTGGGTACTGCACTGTTAGTGTCACCTAGGTTTTTTGAGGGTATAATGCCTGTTTAGTGTTTCCCTGGTTTTTGGGTATAATGCACTGTTTCTGACCTTGGGTATAGTCACTCCCAGTGCTCCCCTGGTCTGTGGTACTCCTGGTTTTCTGTGGGTAATAGATGGCCACTGTTAGTGTCATAAATGCCTGGTTTTCTGTGGGTATAATGCTGTTAGTGTGCATGCTGGTTTCTGTTTGTATAATGCACTGGTTTTGTGTGTCATCCCTGGTTTTTGGGTATAATAATCCCACTTGTTAGTTGCACTTCCCTGGTTTCTGTGGGTATAATGCCACTGTTAGTGTCACTCCTGGTTTCTGGTGGGTATAATGGTTTTCTGGTTTAATGTGGGTATAATGCACTGTTAGTGGTGTCTGCTCCCTTTCTGGGTATAATGCACTGTTAGTGTATCCCTGGGTTTCTGTGGGTATTAATGCACTGTTTAAGTGTCACTTCCTGGTTTCTGTGGGTAAAATGCACTGTTAGTGTCACTCCGTGGTTTCTGTGGGTATAATGCACTGTTTTAGTGTACTCCCTGGTTTCTGTGGTATATGCACTGTTAGTGTTCCTGGTTTGTGGGTATAATGCCACGTAGTGTCATCTGGTTTTCTGTGGGTCTAATGCACTAGTTCCAGTGTCTTGTGGGTATAATGACTGTTAGTCCCTGGCGTGGGTATAATGCAACTGTGGTCAGGTGTGGGGCTTCCTGGTTTCTTGGGTATAATGCACTGTAGTGTCACTCCTGGTTTCTGTGGGTATAATGCACTGTTAGTGTCACTCCCTGGTTTCCCAGAATGCACTGTTAGTGTCACTCCCTGGTTTCTGTGGGTATAATGCACTGTTAGTGTCACTCCCCCTGGTTTCTGTGGTATAATGCACCTGTTAGTGTCACTCCCTGGTTTCTGTGGGTATAATGCACTGTTAGTGTGCTTCCTGGTTTCTGTGGGTATAATGCACTGTTAGTGTCAGTGGTCTGTGCACCAACCTCCCTGGTTTCCTTGGGTATAATGCACTGTTAGTGTTCACTCCCTGGGTTTCTAAATAGTGGCAGTGGTGCCTGGTATAATGCACTGCACTGTCACTCCCTGTTTCTGTGGTAAATGCCACTGTTAGTGTCACTCCCTGCGTTTCTGTGGCTTATAATGCACTGATTAGGTGGTTCTGTAGGTCACTCCCTGCGTATAATGCACTGTTAGGCTCCCCTGGTTTCTTGTGGGTATAATGCATGCTCCCTGTTTCTTGGTATAAATGCACTCATGTTTCTGGGTATAATGCACATTTAGTTCACCTCCCTGGTTAGTGTCCCGTTTCGTGGGTTATTAAGCATCACTCCCTGTCAACCGCATTTCTCGCTTATATTTATTCTCATCGCAAGAGAGCATATCGCTAATCCAGATCCTCTACCGACATAAAATGCACTGCACTTTACTCCCCTGTTTCTGGGTGCACTTATTCACTGGCCTGTTCTGGTCACTTTCTGTGGTAGTCTCCCTGGTTTCTGTGGTACTGTTATGCACTCCCTGTTTCTGTGTTAGTGTCCACTCCCTTGGTCTGTGGGATTATAATGCACTGTTAGTGTGTCCTAATGCGGTTATATGCACTTAGTGCACTAATCACTTTCGTGTCACTCCCTATTTCTGTGGGTATAATGCACTGTTACTGCTTCCCTGGTTTTCTGTGATGTATAATGCACTGTTAGTGTCACTCCCTGTTTTCCGTGGTATAATGCACTGCTAGTGTGCTTCCTGGTTTCCGGTGGGGTTTCGCATGGGAGGGACTTGGAATTGGCAGACGGTGGAGAAGCCAATGTTGGCTGAAGAACCATGTAACAATCAAATCCAATTTGCAATCTATTAAAGTTCAAATATGTAATAAAGTCAAATGAATACTACCCAATTTCTTTCTGGGGGTCCTGGTAGGTATACAATTGTAATCTAATGAAATTCAAATTATGTAAACTAAAGCACATCAAAAACAATACCCGCTTTTGTTCCTGGGGGGTCCTGTAGGTTATACAACATGTAATCTAATCAAATTCGAATTTTGTAATAACATAAAATGAAAACTGCCCACTTTTGTTTCCTGGGGGGTCTGGTACGTCTACAACGTGTAATCTAATGAAATTCAAATTTGTAATAACATAAAATGAAAACTGCCCACTTTGTTTCCTGAGGGGGCGTCCTGGTACGTCTACAACGTGTAATCTAATGAAATTCAAATTTGAAATAAAATAAAATAAAAACTGCCCACTTTGTTCCTGGGGGGTCCTGGTACGTATACAACGTGTAATCTAATCAAATTCAAATTTGTAATAAAATACAATATAAACTGCCCACTTTGTTCCTGGGGGGTCCTGGTACGTCTACAACGTGTAATCTAATGAAATTCAAATTTGTAATAAAATACAATAAAAACTGCCCACTTTGTTCATGGGGGGTCCTGGTAGGTATACAACGTGTAATCTAATAAAATTCAAATATGCAATCAAATGAAATAAAAACTACCCACTTTGTTCCTGGGGGGTCCTGGTAGGTGTACACATAGTCATCGTCGATGACTGAGGACGGGTTGAGCAGATAGATGGTGAATGCTGCACCATCTCGCTCCACTTTGTCTGTCCTTAGCACATCATCAACCACGTAATACGGGATTTGCAAGGCTGGGGTGCTCCCTGGGAACTGCTCCTCTTTCTGTTTGACTTGTGAGCGTTCAACTGTGGGTTTTGGTGTGGGTGTGGGTGTTCTCAAGGCTAGGGCTCAAGAGTAGTGTGGGTGGGGTGGGGGTGGGGTGGGGGTGTTCTCAAGGCCGGCTCAAGAGTAGTGTGGGTGGGGTGGGGGTGGGGTGGGGGTGTTCTCAAGGCCGGTTCAAGAGTAGTGCGGGTGGGGTGGGGGTGGGGTGTGGGTTGTTCTCAAGGCCGGCTCTAAAGAGTAGTGTAGGGTGGGGTGGGGGTGGGGTGGGGGTGTTCTCAAGGCCGGCTCAAGAGTTAGTGTGGGTGGGGTGGGGGTGGGGGTGGGGTGTTCTCAAGGCCGGTTCAAAGAGTAGTGCGGGTGGGGTGGGGGTGGGGTGGGTGTTCTCAAGGCCGGCTCAAGAGTAGTGTGGGTGGGGTGGGGGTGTTCTCAAGGCCGGCTCAAGAGTAGTGGGGGGTGGGGGGGTGTGGGTGGGGTGGGGGTGTTCTCAAGGCCGGCTCAAGAGTAGTGGGGGTGGGGTGGGGTTGGGGTGTTCTCAAGGCCGGCTCAAGAGTAGGGGGTGGGGTGGGGGTGGGGTGGGGGTGTTCTCAAGGCCGGCTCAAGAGTAGGGTGTTCTCAAGGGTCTAAAGAGTAGTGTGGTGTGGGTGGGAGTGGGGTGGGGGTGTTCTCAAGGCCAACCCAAGAGTAGTGTGGGTGGGGTGGGGGTGGGGTGGGGGTGTTCTCAAGGCCGGCTCAAGAGTAGTGTGGGTGGGCGTGATGTGCAAGGGGTGCTTCCTGGGAATTGCTCCTCTTTCTGTTTGACTAGAGAGCGTATGCAACACAGGGGGGTGCAAAAAACTGCGCGAAACGCGCTGGGGGGTTCAAAAAAGCAAAAGCGCGCGCTTGGAAGTACCCTGGTCCAGGGGTAGACCACTATACCAAGTAGGCTAAAGAAGACCCCGTTTCGACAAATGGCTCAATGAATGTTGTTACAGTCCACTTACAGTAGTACTTGGGGTTCAGTTCATCAGTGATTTTTCTTTTTAAGCTCTTCCTAACGGTCGGGCAAGTCCCTTTAGCCTATTTGGCCTACCCCTGGACTGTGACATACATACATACATACAGTCCAGGGGTAGACCACTATACCGAGTAGGCTTAAGGGGATCCCGTTTCGACAAATGGCTCAATTGTATATCTCGTTGAAATGATGATGATGGCACTGATGAACTGTTGTTACAGTCCAGGGGCAGGCCAAATAGGCTAAAGGAACTTGCCCAACCCCGATATCAGGAGGGGCTAGACCCCCAGGACAGTGCTTCAGGCTATAAGCATGAATGGGTTGGAAAACAAACATGTAAATGTTGTTACAGTCCAGGGGTAGTGGGCTAAAGGGACTTGCCCAACCTCGATATCAGGAGGGGCTAGACCCCCAGGACAGTGCTTCAGGCTATAAGCATGAATGGGTTGAAAATAAAACAGGCACTTATTAACTGTCTTTATGTTTGACCTTTTAAATGTTCAGGTCAGGGACGATGATGATAAAGGCAACGATTCTGATTTGATTACGATTCTGATTGTAGAGATGCTGATGATGGTGATGGTGATGGTGATGATGGGGATGCTGATGACGATGCTGCTGATCACAACGATTCTGATTTTATTCTGAGTCTGAGTGTAGAGATGATGGTGATGGTGATGCTGATGCTGATGATGATGCTGATGACGAGGATTATGATTTGACTCTGATTCTGAGTGTAGAGATGATGGCTATGCTGATGAGGATGATGATGATGATGATGATGATGATTCTGATAATGATGGTGATGGCGATGCTGATGATGCTGATGACAACAATTCTGATTTGATTCTGATTCTGAGTGTAGAGATGATGGTGATGCTGATGCTGATGCTGATGCTGCTGATGCTGATGACGATGCTGATGCTGATGACAAAGATTATGATTTGACTCTGATTCTGAGTGTATAGATGATAGCGATGCTGATGAGGATGATGATTCTGATAATGATGATGGTGAAGGCGATGCTGATGACGATGATGCTGATGACGACGATTCTGATTTGATTCTGATTATGAGTGTAGAGATGATGGTGATGATGATAAGGATGATGATGATAATGATGATGATGATGACCCCGATGATGACAACGATAATTGTGATTTGATTCTGATTTCAAGTGTAGAGATGATGGTGATGATGATAATGATAATGATAATGATGATGGTGATGATGATGATGACAACGATAATTCTGATTTGATTCTGATTCTGAGTGTAGAGATGATGGTGATGATGATGATAATGATGATGATGATGATGGTGATGATGATGACGACGATGATGATGAGGATGATTATGGTGATGATGGTGATGATGGTGATGTTGATGGTGACAACAATGATGATGATGATGATGATGATGACGATGATGTAGATGATGACGATGATGGTGGTGATGATGGTGACATTGACGATAAAGACACTGATTATGATGATGATGATAATGATTATGACAATGTGATATACACTCCATAATTGTGACTTACAATTTGCTACCGCTCCAGCCTGTTGAAGCGAAGCATCTACGCGGTGCCTTATGCTCTCAGAGCCATGCAACACATTGAACTTGACTTTCGCATGGACAGGCTGCAGCAAGTGGTGGTGGTGGCGACGATGATGTCAACGTTGAGGATGCAGAAAATGATAGTGGTGGTGGTGGTGACGATGATGTCAACGTTGAAGATGTAGAAAATGATGGTGGTGGTGGTGGTGACGATGATGTCAACGTTGAGGATGTAGAAAATGATGGTGGTGGTGGTGGTGGTGGTGACGATGATGTCAACGTTGAGGATGTGGAAAATGATGGTGGTGGTGGTGGTGACGATGATGTCAACGTTGAGGATGTAGAAAATGATGGTGGTGGTGGTGGTGTCATATTGAACTTCACCTCTGCATGGATAGGCTGCAGCAAGATATAATGTGGGTGTGGGTAAACTTGCTGATCTAAATTGCACAAATTGACACAATATACATTCATGAAATGCGTTTCAAGCAGATTGTGCTCTTGCCATTAGGGTTTAGGGTTTACCTAAACCCTTAACCCATTCATGCAAGGCATTTCGAGCACATTGCGCTCTTGCCATTGTTGGGGCTAGGACGTAGCTTTTTTTGGCGGAGCCAACCTTCTGGGGGACGGGAGCCCCCAGGGTTACCCATTTGTCTGTCTGTGCAACAAAAAATTGAAGCTTGACACGTCAGCCAACCGTCTCATAACTAACTGGCTTCAGTCAGCTCCATTTCCGTTGCCACCTGTAGTTCCGTTGCCAACCAACACACGACCTTACCACACCAATTTTCCGCGTCACTTGCGACAATGCATAGGACCTTTCCCAGCTAATCAAGACAAGTGTTAACTGCTTGCAGGAGCTGGACAGACCAGCCCATGTTACGGTCTTCAAAAGGCTCTAACGAAGCACTATGGTTCTCCTAGTCCAGTTATGGCGCAGTCAGATTTATGCCTTGGAAGAGGCAGAGAACTTCCCATAGACATTTCCGTTGCCAACACACTCCACCAAGTTTCCGCGTCACTTGCGACACAGCAGAGGACTTCTTTCCAGCTAATCAAACTGTAAACTGTCTGCAGGAGCTGGACAGGCCAGGTAATGATAATGCCTGGTGGGGCGTGGTCTCCTACCTCCTAAGGGAGCCCGTCGTACGCGGGTGGGGAGTGGTCTCCTACCTCAACTGGACAAGCTACCATCGCGGTTGACAACGACCTGCAACGCCAAGTACCCGAAGGGGGAGTCGAACCCCCGACTCTTCATCCTCAAGCAATCTGGTCTACCACTAGACCATTGTATATCACTGAAAGGGGCTTTGGACAGACCAGTCCATGTTATGGCCCAGTCCAGGGTACTACAAAGCGCGCGCAGCAGTGCGATTTCGCGCACACTTTTTGAGCCCCACTGCGCGTTTCGCGCAGTTTTTCAACCCCTGTGGGCGCAGAAACTAGTTTTTGCGCTTTTCGAACTAAAAAGCGTTGACCAATTTGACAATTTGTCAGATTTACCGATTTGGAAGAGGTAGAGAACTTCCCTCCGTGCTGTTGTGCGGAAGTCCGAGCTCAGGCGCAGAGGGTCTGCGAAACCAAATAAACCCAACATGGTAGGTTTCTCCAATATGTACACATGCATGCAAACGGGAAGGTTCCCTCAATCTCACACCTGTGGCATGGCGTTATACATAATTTTCAAATTTCAATTTTGTGGCCCAGTCCATAGCTTTAATTTCCAGCTACTAACAGCAGCTGAACACTTGGGGCTGATCCCAGTGGCTGAGTCAAGTAGCTGCCAAGTAGCTGACACAGTCAGCAGTCACTGCTGAACACTTGGGGCTGATCCTAGTGGCAGGGTCAAGTAGCTGCCAAGTAGCTGACACAGTCAGCAGTCACTGTGCTGTAACACTTGGGGCTGATCCCAGTGGCTGGGTAAAAGTAGCTGCCAAGTAAGCTGGTAAGGGCAGCCGAAAATTAAAAGACCTGCCTGAACTTCGCCCGCCAGGTAGCTAACTTCGCGCCGCCAGGTAGCTAACTTCGCGCCGCCAGGTAGCTAACTTTGCGCCGCCAGGTAGCTAACTTCGCGCCGCCAGGTAGCTAACTTCGCGCCGCCAGGTAGCTAACTTCGCGCCGCCAGGTAGCTAACTTCGCGCCGCCAGGTAGCTAACTTCGCGCCGCCAGGTGCTAGGTAGTGCTAACTGACACAGATACTGACACGGACAACGGTAGTCTCAACGAACCTGTCATCATAGACCAAACTCGGTGTGGCCCCTTTCAGTGATAACAATGGTCTAGTGGTAGACCAGATGTCTTGGGGATGAAGAGTCGGGGGTTCGACTCCCCCTTCGGTCGCTCTTGGCTTTGCAGGTCATTGTCAACCGCGATGGTAGCTTGTCCAGTTGAGGTAGGAGACCGTTCCGCACCCGCGTACGACAGGCTCCCTTAACACCACGCCCACCAGGCGTTATCATTACCAACTGGTGTGGCTTCTTGAGTGAGAGACCTTTGTGTCACCTTCCGCCCACGCCCGGAGCTAATCATTTATTTGAATTTATGATCACAAGTCCCAAAGTAATGATAACGCCTGGTGGGGCGTGGTATTAAGGGAGCCCCGTCTTACGGCGGTAGGGAACAGGCTGCTATTTTACCTGGACAAAGCTACCATGGCGGTTGACAGCGACTGCGAACACTGAAGCGCACCCGTGGGGATTCAAACTCGGCACGTTATCCGTTCAACACAGCAGAGGAACACATGGGGCTGATTCCAGTGACTGGGTCAAGGAGCTGCCTGGTAAATGGTCAGAGCAGCCGTAAATTTAAGCCCTGCCTGAACTTTGCGCTAGAAAGTAGTGATACCGCCTGGTGGGGCGTGGTATTAAGGGAGCCTCGTCTTACGGCAGTAGGGAACGGGCTGCTACTTTCCCTGGACAAAGCTACCATGGCGGTTGACAGCGACCACGAACACTAAGATGCACCAGTGGGGATTCGAACCCGGCACCTTAGTCGTTCAAGGAGCTCAGCCATTGAGCCATTCGTTGAAGGGGGATTACTATTTTGCGCTAAATAGCCCGTTTCAGCGATACAATTGGTCTAGTGGTACACCAAATCGCCTAAACGAAGAAGGGTCGAGGGTTATATTCACCCTACGGTCGCCCTTAGCGTTGCAGGTCGCTGTCAACCGCGATGGTAGCTTGTCCAGTCCAGGTGGTAGACCGTTCTCTGCCCGCGTACGACGGGTTCCCTGAACACCACGCCCCACCAGGCGTTATCATTACCTCGCGCTAAATATCGCTACCAAGATGCTGTCCCTGGAGGAGGCCTGTATGCATGTAACAGTCCAGAGGTAGGCCAAATAGGCGAAAGGGACTTGCCAAACCGTGTTAGGAAGGGCTAAACAGACCAGGCATTGATGAACTGAACCCCAAACAATCGTTTAACCGACGGGGGCCCATAGTTTGTGCTACAGTGGCCATTTAATTCTACAATATAATTGAATCATCATCTCATGAAAAGAAAAAGGATTGATGAACTGAACCCCAAAGGCCTTAAACCAGAGCGCTGCCAGAAACCAACTTTCTGAAAATGACAGATACCCACACACTGTAAGTAACCAGAGCGCTACGAGAAACCCACTTCCTGAATATGACAGATACCCACTTCCTGAAAATGAAAGAAACCCACACACTGAAAATTACATAAACCCACACACTGAAAATGACAGATACCCACTTCCTGAAAATTACATAAACCCACACACTGAAAATGACAGATACCCACTTCCTGAAAATGACAGATACCCACACACTGAAAATGACAGATACCCACACACTGAAAATGACAGATACCCACACACTGAAAATGACAGATACCCACACACTGAAAATGACAGATACCCACACACTGAAAATGACAAATACCCACACACTGAAAATGACAGATACCCACACACTGAAAATGACAGATACCCACATACCCCACACACTAAAAAATGACAGATACCCACACACTGAAAATGACAGATACCCACACACTGTAAATGACAGATACCCACTTCCTGGAAATGACAGATACCCACACACTGAAAATGACAGATACCCACACACTGAAAATGACAGATACCCACACACTGAAAATTACAGATACCCACACACTGAAAATGACAGATACCCACTTCCTGAAAATGACAGATACCCACTTCCTGAAAATGACAGATACCCACTTCCTGAAAATGACAGATACCCACTTCCTGAAAATGACAGATACCCACTTCCTGAAAATTACAGATACCCACACACTGAAAATGACAAATACCCACACACTGAAAATGACAGATACCCACACACTGAAAATGACAGACACCCACACACTGAAAATGACAGACACCCACACACTGAAAATGACAGACACCCACACACTGAAAATGACAGAAACCCACACACTGAAAATGACAGACACCCACACACTGAAAATGACAGACACCCACACACTGTAAATAACCAGAGCGCTATCAGATAACCACTTTCTGAACTGAAAAAGTCCTAATTAGCGTCGCAAGCGAGGCAGAAAATTGTCGGAGTGTGTTGGCAACGGAAAGAAAGGTGGCATCGGAAATGGAGCTGGCCGAAACCAGTTAGTCATGAGACAGTTGGCTACGGAACGAAAGGTGGCATCAGAAATGGAGCTGGCCGAAACCAGTTAGTCATGAGACAGTTGGCCTACGGAACGAAAGGTGGCATCGGAAACGGAGCTGGCCGACACCAGTTAGTCATGAGACAGTTGGCTGCGGAACGAAAGGTGGCATCGGAAATGGAGCTGACTGAAACCAGTTAGTTATGAGACAGTTGGCTGACGTGTCAGGCTTCAATCTTTTAGGGGGCGGTCAAACGGACAGCAGGGTAACCCTGGGGGCTCCCGCCCCCTTCAAGAGGGGGCTCCGCCAAAAAAAGCACTGCATGCACAGCTCGAGGATTCACAACCCACCAACTTCTTCAATTCCGCTCAGAGAACCACCGTGCACTAATTGATTGATACATAGTTTTGAGTGCTGATGGTACTCACACTTGGCCCCGATTGCAGGCCCCATTTAAATGTGTAAGCTGTTGATTTTTAATTAAACAACCCACCAACTTCTTCAATTCTGGTCAGAGAACCACCGTGTCCTATTTTATTGATAAATGGCTTTAAGTGTTGGTTGTACTCATTTTGCCCCGATTGCAGGCCCCAATTAAATAGGTAAGCTGTGGCTTTTAAACTAAAAACCCACCAACATTTTCAATTTGGACGGAAAAACACTGCACCCTATTTGATTGATACATAGCTTTAATTATTATTATTATTGTTATTATTATTATTATTATTATTATTATTATTATTATTATTATATATAAAAAGCTTAAAGTGTTGCTGGTACCCACACTTGGCCCTGATTGCAGGCCCCATACAAATGTGCAAGCTGTTGCTTTAAAAATTAACAACCCATCAACTTCTTCAATTCCGGCCATAGAACCAATGTACCCTATTGTATTGTTAAAAAGCTTTAAGTGTGTGTTGTACCCACACTTGGCTCTGATTGCAAGCCCCAATTAAATGTATAAGCTGCTGCTTTTAAATTAAACGACCCACCAACTTCTTCAATTCGGGTCAGAGAACCAATGTACCCTACTTTATTGATAAATAGCTTTTAATTATTATTATTATATTATTAGCTTATTATTATTATTATTATTATTAATAATAATAATAATTATTATTATTATTAATAATTATATATACAATATATGTAAGTGTTGCTCGTATCCACCCTTGGCCCTGATTGCAGGCCCCGATTAACTATGCAAGGCATTGCTTTTACATTAAAAAACCCACCAGCTGTCTCCTAGGGAGTCACAACCCATCAGCTTTTTCACTTCTGGCTGGAGATCTACCGTACCCTATTTTATTGATAAATAGCTTCAAGTGTTGCTGGTACTCACTTTTGGCCCGATTGCAGGCCCCAATTAAATGTGTAAGCTGTTGCTTATAAATGAAACAAACCACCAACTTCTTCAATTCGGGTCAGAGAACCAATGTAACCTACTTCATTGACACATAGCTTCAAGTGTTGCTGGTACTCACTTTTGGCCCGATTGCAGGCCCCAATTAAATGTGTAAGCTGTTGCTTATAAATTAAACAAACCACCAACTTCTTCAATTCGGGTCAGAGAACCAATGTAACCTACTTCATTGACACATAGCTTCACGTGTTGCTGGTACTCACTTTTGGCCCCGATTGCAGGCCCCAATTAAATGTGTAAGCCAGGTGTAAGCTGTTGTTTATAAATTAAACAACCCACCAGGAATTTCCTAGGAGTCACAACACACCAGCAGTTTCCTAGAAGTTGCTACCCACCAGCTGTTTCCTAGGAGTCACAACACACCAGCAGTTTCCTAGAAGTTGCTTCCCACCAGGAATTCCCTAGGAGTCACAACACACCAGCAGTTTCCTAGAAGTTGCAACCCACCAGCTTTTTCACTTCTGGCTGGCGAACCACCATACTGAGCTCTGCCTTGATGGCTTTCAGGAAACGTGCCAGGTCTTATTGTCGAAGCGTAAGCCCTAGCTTTCCAGTCCCATCAAACCCCAGCATTACTACATTCACCACTAGTTCGGAGGGAGTCACAACCGACCAGCTGTTTCACTTCTGGCTGGAGGACGACCGTAGTGAGCTCTGCATTGATGGCTTTCAGGAAAGCGCGCCAGGCAGGTACTACTTCTTTGCCAAATTGGTCAGCGCTTAAAGCGCACAAACGTCAAATTGGGTTAGCACTTTTAGTGCAAAAAAGTGCAAAAACTGCGCGCTGCGCCCACAGGGGGTTGAAAAAACTGCGCGAAACGCGCAGAGGGGCTGAAAAAGGCAGCGCGGCACCGCGCTGCCGCGCGCGCTTAGTAGTACCCTGGCGCCAGGTCTTCTTGTTCGTTACATCTGCGTAGCTATTTCGAGTCACAGCCCACTAGCTTTTTCCCAGGAGTCACAACCCACCAGCTTTTCACTTCAGGGCGGAGAACCACTGCACCCGATTTCATTGATAAATAGCTGTAGGTGTTGGCTGTACCTACTCTAGGCCCCGATTGCAGAGCCCAATGAAATGAGTAAGCTGTTGCTTTTAATTTTAAATGAAATTTCAGGGATTCTGTAACAACCCACCACCATTTTCTTGTCAAAGCTTAAGCCCTAGCTTTCCAGTCCCATCAAAACCCAGCATTACTACATTCACACTAGTTCGGAGGGAGCCACAACCCACCAGCTGTTTCACTTCTGGTTGGAGGACAACAGTAGGAAGATCCGCCTTGATAGCTTTCAGGAAACGCGCCAGGTCTTCTTGTCGAAGCGTAAGCCCTAGCTTTCCAGTCCCATCAAACCCCAGCATTACTACGTTCACCACTAGTTCAGTGCCCGCATTATCGAAGGCATCCTTCCAGCGTCCGATGTTGTTCTTGAGGTTAGGGTGCTTGCCCCAAGCGCGTTGTTGCTTGCGATCCAGCAAACTGAAGATGTCCTTCAGTGGGTCGGTGTGTGCTAGCATCTGGAAGGTGGGGTGGGGGTGGCGGGGTGGGGGGAAGGGGGGTGAGGGTGGGTGGGCCTGGTGGGGGCTGTACTTGCTAGCATCTAGAAAACAGTGTGTGTGTGTGTGTCTGGAGGGGGGGGGGGGGGGGGGGGGTGGTGCTGTTTGCTAGCATCTAAAAAGTGTGTGTGTGTGTGTGTGTGTGTGTGTGTGTGTGTGTGTGTGGGGGGGGGGGGCGGGGCGGGGGGGGGGGCCTGGTGAATTGTTCCTGAGGTTAGGGTGCTTGCCCAAGCGCTTTGTGCTTGCGATCCAGCATGCTGAAGATGTCCTTCAGTGTCGGTGTGTGATAGCATCTGGCAAAGGTGGGGGGAAGTGTGTGGGTGGTGGAGGGGGGGGATGGGGGAGGGGGGGGGGCTGGAAGGTGGGGGCTGGTACTTGCTAGCATCTAGAAAAACACGTGTGTGTGTGTGTGGAGGGGTGTGTGTGTGTTGGGGGGGGGGGGGGGGGGGGGGTCCTGGTGATGCTGTTCTTGAGGTTAGGGTGCTTGCCCCAAGCGCTTTGTTTGCTTGCGATCTAGCATGCTGAAGATGTCCTTCAGTGGTCGGTGTGTGATAGCGATCTGGAAGGTGTCAGGGTGGGGGTGAGGGGGGTGGGAAGGGGGGGGTGAGCGGTGGGGGCTGGTGGGGCTGGTACTTGCTAGCATCTAGAAAACAGTGGACTCTGTGTGTGCGTGGGAGGGGGTGGGGTGCGGGGTGGGGGGGGGAGGGGACCGGTGTTTGCTAGCATCTAAAAAGTAGGGGGGGGGGGGGGGGGGGGGGGGGGGGGGTCCTGGTGATGCTGTTCTGAGGTTAGGGTGCTTGCCCCAAGCGCTTTGTTGCTTGCGATCCAGCATGCTGAAGATGTCCTTCAGTGGGTCGGTGTGTGTGATAGCATCTGGAAGGTGGGGGGGTGGGGTGGGGGTGGGTGTGAGGGGTGGCAGGCTGGTGGGGGGCTGGTGGGGGCCGGTGTGCGCTAGTATCTAGAAAAGTAGGTTGGTGAGTGGTGTGTGGGGGGGGCGGGGGGGGGGGGGGGGTCCTGGTGTGGGCTGGTGCTCCCCCCAAGCTCGTTGTTGCTTCTTATCCAGCATACTGAAGATGTCCTTCAGGGGTCGTGTGTGTGCTAGCATCTGGAAGGTGTGGGGGGGGGGGGGGGAGGGGCAAGGGGGTGAGGGTGGAGGGAGGTGGGGGGGTCCTGGTGTGGGCCGGTTGCTTGCTAGCATCTAGAAAGTAGGGTGTGGGATTGAATGGGCCCAGTGTGTGGCTGGTGTACGGTGTAGGGAAAGGTCCAGCCATAGGGCTGGAGCCATTGAACCAGGTCAACACACTCACCCTACCTCCACCCACCCACCCCACACAATCTCGCCCTACCGCCACCCACCCACCACGCACACGCTCACTCTAACGCCACCCACCTCAAACCCACCCACCCACCCCACACACTCCAAACACCCTCACCCTATCGCCACCCACCCTTACTCACCCACCCTACCACCACCCAACCACCCAACCACACCCCACACTCCAAGTTCAAGGTTCTAGATAGAGCTTTGACCAGGGCACGCATGCGAGGCCATGACTTATGAGTGGGCAGCACCAAGGCTTTTAGTGGGCCCCAACAGCCGAGTATGGGTATAGCAAGGTGTATACATGGGTTACCGTGACAGAGCATGCCTTCAGAACATCACATGGTGGATTACGAAGTCTGCCTCTTTCAAACCTTGGCTTACCCACCTCCCGAATCACTTTCTCGGCCGCTGTAGCTTCCACATGAGGCCGGGTGAGAGCTAGTAACACAACTGCCAACACGATCGCACGCATTGCTCAGGAATGGTTTGACAGACAGATTGCGCGAGCTGCTCAGATCAGAAATTAAGGGGAATTGTCCAATATCATCTTTGGGTTATTGGACACCCTGGCGCGTGACTTCCGTGACCACGCCACTCGCCTTCCTTCCTCGGCCAGGGTTTCGCCCAGGGGCTGGTTTCGCCCGTAGCGCCCGTAGCGGACTCGCCGTAGCGGACTCGTTCTTCCCCTCAGTATTTCAACCTCCAAAATCGCAACCGCGAGCGTCCAATATCTCGAACGCAGCTTTAGATCGCCTAGCTTTTGAAATATGTTCCCTCCTCTCTCCTTCCGCATGAACTGCCTCTGAAAGGCCATCCTTAGTTGATTTATTTATGTGGAGGTCTAAGATGACCGTCGCAGCAGAAAACAGCAAACTTCGTCGAGTGAAAGGGTTGACCTGCATCTTCCTAACCGCGGTCATATGGATCGCAACCTCCTTCATCTCAGAGAGCTTGGTGCACGACAAGGGCACACAAAAGGCCACAGTCCCCCCCTTCCTCCTAACCTACTTAGCTACAACCTTGTTCACTCTATATCTGCCAGTTATCCATGGATATGCATGGTTTCAAGAATGCCTACTAGAGGGCAAGAAGAATGATTCGCGGTGCGTAGTTCCTTAGATCCGAGGCATGTCTGGGTTTCCTTCAATAACATGGTCTATCAGCCCTCAGGCTTCTCACCGTCTGCAGGCAAAGTAAACATGGGCAGTCTAAACACTACTGCACCGTACCCTTGAGTGCAGAATGCAATGACATAGGTTTAGATAGTTTGAAGACATGTCCAGGCTCTGATGCATATATTGTCTGATTCTCCATGTAACCCTGTCCAGGGCTGGTCATATTTATTTGCATGCCATAAGTTTTAAGTATATCTCATTAGTATATCTACTCCTACTACCAAACACCCAACACCCATCACCCAACACCCCCCACACACACCCCACACACACCCTACCACCACACACCCCACAACCCAACAAACACTCACCCTTCCACCACCCACCCCACACTCCACCCAACCACACCCAACCACACCCCACCCGCCTCACAACCCAATAAACACTCAGCATGCTGCCACCCACCCCACCCCCCACACACACCATCCTACCGCCGCCCACCACACACCACACACACACTCACCCCACCACCTCACACACCCACACCACACACACACACCCCACCCAACCACACATAATCCTGCCGCCACCCACCACACACCACACACACACTCACCCTACCACCACCCAACCACCCACCACACTCTCCAAACACACCGTACCGCCACCCACCCCACACCCGCCCACCCAACCACATCCCACACTTCAAACACACACACCCTACCGCCACCCACCCCCACACACACTCACCCTACCTGCACACACCCACCCATCCCCCCCACACACACACCCCACCCAACCACACACCATCCTACTGCCACCCACCACACACCACACACACTCACCCTACCACCACCCACCCACCACACTCTCCTACCACACCCTACCGCCACCCACCCCACACACGCTCACCTTACGTACACCCACCCCACACTCACCCACCCAACCACAGCGCACACTCCAAACACACTCACCCTACCGCCCCCCACCCCCCCACACTCCAAACACACTCACCCTACCGCCCCCCATCCCCCCCACACTACCAAACACACTCACCCTACCGCCACCCACCCCCTCACACTCCAAACACACTCACCCTACCGCCACCCACCTCCCCACACTCCAAACACACTCACCCAACCGCCCACCCACCCCCAGTCACACTCACCCTACCGCTACCCACCCACCCACCCACCCACCCCACATTCACTCACCTTACTGCCACCCACCATTCCAACCAACCCAGAGCTCCTCTAGATGCGTCCCTCCTCAAAGTCAAGAAAGAAAGCGATGGGACTAAAATGGCCAGGACAGCAGCAATATGGGTGCGTCATTTATTTTCAAGGGGCTGATTTCGGTAGTTATCTGTTTTCGATTTGTTAATTATTTCTTTTCAATATGGGTGCGACATTTATTTTCAATTTTGGTGGACTTTGGTTGTTATCTATTTTTAATTCAGTTGTTATTTCATTTAAATATGGGTGTGTTTTTTATTTCCAATTTTTTGTGGACTTAGGTCGTTATCTATTTTTAATTTGGCAGCTATTTCATTTCAATATGGGTGCGTTTTTTATTGCCAATTTTTGGTGGACTTTTGTAGTTATCTATTTTCAATTTGGTAGTTATCTCATGTCAAAATGGGCGCATTATTTATTTTCAATTTTGGGTGGACTTTTGTAGCTGTTTTGCCGCTGCTGGTAGTTTTATTTCAATTCGGTCTGATTCGGTAGTTATACATTTTCAATTACCGTATGCGCAACATTCAATGGCAAATGATTTGGCAAACGACCATTTGCCAACGTCGTTTCAGCACGTAAGTGAGCCGGTCCCGGGTCACCGGCGTTTGCCAAGTTTGTCCAACACCGCCGTTCAAGCAAGCTCAGTTCGACTGGTCTGGATCGTTCCTTGCATGCACTGATTTCAAGATACAATGAGCTGGTCGCGCCTATTGAAGCTGGTCGCGCCTGTCGAAGCTGGTCGCGCCTATCGCACTGACTGGTTTGACCGCCAGCGGTTTGAACGGCAGCGGTTTGAACGCTAGCCGGATGCCACGTTTCTATGTCCCAAGACCCGAAGGGTGATATCGCCCACCAACCGTTCCGTTGCAAGGATCTGCTCTGAGCCTGGAGTACTACATATGGAGGACTCAGGCCACCCATACAGATCTCACAAAAAAGATTTAATGCACCGACCATTCCCCCCCCTCCCCCCTCCCCCCAAAAACACCACCAACATTACTAACGAGGTTCTCAGATTTCCTCGGTCGATAGGCAGGCAGAGCTCTGATTCGGATCATTTCTTTTCCTGACTATGACCGAGAGGAAATGTTTTTTAAAGCATTCCCAAGCAACCTACTTTTAAACATGGAAGAAGGAAATGTAACAAGCAAGTTTGACCTTTGCCAAATGTTTCCAAGTCTAACCTTGAGCAAAAGGTCCCCAGGCCCCAAACCCTTGCCAAATTAGTTTTGCCACACATTTGTGATCCATGAAATAAGGGTATAAAAACCACACTTTTGCCAAATGTTTTATTCTTGCCATTACATGTTGCGCAACTCAAACAGGGTAGCAAACACCACACATATTTTCTGGGTATTTTCATAGTTATTAATTACCAATTATGGGTAGGTTAGGTAGTTCGTTCAAGTAGCATTTTGGGTAGGTTAGGTAGTTCGTTCAATTCAATATGGGTGCGTTATTTCTTTTCAATTTTGGGTAGGACTTTGGTATGTTGTTTTTTGTCGCTGTGTGAAGTCTTGTGATTATGCTTTGGTTTAGTTGCATGGCTGCATCTCAAAGTCAAGAAAGAAAAAAGCGATCGGCCGGGACCTTAAATGGCCAGGGCAACAGCAATATGGCGTGCGTTATTTATTTTTTGTCATAACCTCCCCTTTTCTGTGTGTGTGTGGTGGTGTGTTTTGGTTGGTGTGTGTGGTGTGTGGTGTGTGTGCACGCCTGGTGTGTGAGTGGTATGCCCTTGGTGCTTACTTTTATGTGTGGTGTTGGTGTGCATGGTGTGGTGTGTGGTCTTGGGGGTGTGTGATGTGTGGTGTGTGTGTGTGTGGTGTGTCTGCCGTTCCGTGTGTGTACCGTGTGGTGTATAATGTGTGGTGTGGTGGTTATTGTGTGTGTGTGGTGTTATGTGTGTGTGTGTCGCTGTCGGTGGTGTGTGTGGTGTGGTGGTGTGTGTCTGGTGTGGTGGTGATTTACACGTTCGCATGTAGCAAGTTTGCAGGTGGCAGCCAGGGTCATGTGGGTCATGTGGGCAGGAAACGCTCATGTGGCTTAGCCAGGTGTCGTAAGACGAAGGCCTAGGTCAACACCAAACCCTTAGGTTAGGCGGCAACCGGTGTACCAGTGTAACAGTGTACCAGTGTAAACCGGTGATGTAACCAGTCTAACAATGTAACCGGTGTAACAGTGCAACCGCAGGCGCCAGGTGTCACCAGTGTAACCGGAATGTGATAACAATGGAGTCTCTGCTACATTGAGGGCGGTGAAACACTAACTTCACCACACTCCTGAGTACAGACTGTAATCACACGGATATGTGTAGTCAGTTCCAAGATTTATCCTGGCCCTGCGAAGTCTCATGAATGGGATTGTGTGGTACCCTAAACCCCCAAGTAAACTGTGAAAACAGTGAAAAACGGTGCCGTCAGCTAAAAACAGCAGTGGGAAATAGCGGGAAACAGTGGGGAAAAGTCCTAGATGCATCGCAAGCGACACTGGACCCTACCCGTGCCTCCCCCTCCCCTCCCAGATGGCGGAGAGTAAGTTGGCAACGGAACGAAAAGTCTGAGCAAGGCAACGACTGGAGCTGACCGAAGCGACGGTTCCCAGTTACGCGACCGTGGCTGATGTGTCAAGAGCTTCAAAGCAAGTTTTTTTTCTGGTCGGACGGACAAAATGGGGTAAACAGGGGGCTCCGCCAAAAAATCCCAGGTGCATCGCAAGCAACACTGGAACATGGCGGAGAGTGGTGCTATCGGAGCGGCAGTAGCAGCACAATCGAGTGCATGGGATCAAAGCCAGGGTTTACGAGACAGTTAGGGACAGGGTTTCCTGTTTCTTCTTGCCAGCATTACGAGACAATTGTTTGCTGTTAACCCTTGTTATTAACCCTTTTGCCCTATCTATTAAGCCTTCTTGTCCTAGCTATTAACCCTTTATGTCTTATGTATAAACCCTTCTTATTACCCCTTCTGGTACTATGCTGCAGGCTACGGGTCGCCACTTTGGTTTGCTATTACCCCTTCTTTCTTATGTTTAACCTTTCTTAATAACCCTTCTTATTACCCTGGCTTTGTGCCCTGCTGCAGCCGCTACTCCACTGGTTTGCCATTACCCCTTCTTGTCTTATTGTGTTTAACCTTTCTTAATACCCCTTCTTATTACCCCTTTGTGCCCTGATGCTGCAGGCTACTCCCACTTTGGTTTGCTGGGGATTACCCCTTCTTGTCTTTATGTTTTAACCCTTCTTAATACCCCTTCTTATTACCCCCTTTGTGCCGTATGCTGCAGGCTACCAGTCCACTTTGGTTCGCAGCTCAATTCACCTTCAACCTGTCGCTGGCATACACAAGTGTGACATCCAACACAATCCTAAGGTGAGTGCAGCGCTTAAAGTTGTAATTTGCATCCCATCCACACCACACCATCCTTAACATCCCATCCAATTTTCATCCCATCCCCCCATCGAACCAGAGTTCTATCCCGATTGAAATCCCATCCCATCCGCAATATCCCATCCAACATCCCATCAACACCATCCCATCACATTCCCATCCCATCCCATGCCCACCACCACATCCCACAACCATCCACACCATTCCCTTCCCACACAACATACCCTTATCCCATCCCCATCCGTATCCCATTCCCTCATCCCATCCCACACCCCATAAACCATACCATACCATACCAATCCAACCCAATCAGCTGAAGGCGAGTGACGAGCCACGGTACTACATTTTTGTTGTTTCCTGGGTTGGCGCTTTTGACGCAACTGCCTCCTTTTGGGCTGCCCGCTTTTGACTCGACCTGAAAACAGTAGATCGTCGCGCTCCACGAAGCCCAGAGGCGAGAGTTTTAGAGAAAGCAAGATATTTGCGGCTGTACAACTCGCGCAAAAATCAAAACCTTGCCTCCGCGCTAGTGTGCAATAGCTAAGCCTGGCTGTGGAGTTTGCAGCGCTTGAAGTTTGTAATTTGCTATCCCATCCCATCTCCCACACCACACCCATCACTTTCACATCCACATCACAGTTCAATTCACAACCTTCACCAGCAACCACCAACCACACGGCTACACTCCACACCATACCACTCCACTCCACACACACCACTCCACACCATACCCTACCATCCACACTTGCTTCACGCTCACATCCACCCTCCAGTGCCACTACCACCTACCATCCCATCCTTTCACTTGTAAACCAAAATAAACAAAAAACACTCCACTCCACACCACTCCACTCACCATCATACCACATCATACCACACCATACCATACCATACCATACCCTATCATCCACACTGCTTCACCCCACCACCCTCCAGTTCCACTCCTACCCTTCTTTGCTTCTTTGCCTACACAGATCCCCTACACTACAAATAAACCCTAAAACCTAAAACCTAAAACCTAAAACCTAAGCCTAAAACCCTCCCCTTCACTGTGTGCTTGCAAACAGACGCACACACACTAACACACACACACACCCAACCATCCCCCAACACACGCACCCTAACACCACCACACACCACACAGCACACCACACACACACATGCTCCCCTAAACGTGTCTTGCAGCTCTACGTCCAAGTTTGTTTCGTTTCGGATTTTAGTATCCGTCATGCTAGGGAGAGCCAATACACTGGCGCTAAGTCTGGTTTGCATCTTCTCGTGCATGCGCGGGTAAAGAATGATGACGATGATATGATAGATATGATGATTACACATGGCAATACGCATGGCATAAGTTGGTTTGCATCTTCTCGTGCATGGCAAAAATGATAAAATTGAATGATGACAGATGAATGATGATGAATGATGATGATAACACATCGCAATAACGCATGCATAAGTGGTTGATCTTCATCGTAGCATGCAGATAAGATGTTGGTGGTGATGATGATGATTAACCCATAGACAATATGCAATACAGAGAATTGTATAATCATACTTTCCAGTGCACTGCGGCGTATATAGATAGAAACGATGATGAGATGATGAATGATGCATCTGGAAATACACCTGAGCAATTGCAACCTTGGCATAAGTTACTTGCATCTTCTCGTGGTATGGCGGGTAAAGATGAGATAGAATGATGATAATTACCATGGCAATGCACCGGCAATTAAGTGCTTGCATCTTCTACGATGTATGGCGGTAAGATGATGATGATGATGATGATAATTACACATGGCACATACACATGGCAATAACAATGCATAAGTATTGGCTTGCTCACCACATTGAATATGGCGGGATAAGAATAGATGATATGATGCATCATGATGAATGATCATGTAGATGATTAATCTTTGACAGCTGCAAATACATCTGAGCAACGTACACTGGACAGATATAACAAGACATCCCCATAGTGCAATCACGGGTAAGAATAATGAAATGTCGCTTCCACGAGGTCTATAAGTTGAAGAACCATCACCGAATACGCTCGCACTGATGGAAGTTACTGTGGTTTTAGCATTATCGAGCAAATGATAATAATAATGAAAGATGGTGACTAAATAAATATGATTTCTGTGCCCTCCATGAGAACTACAAAGTTATATATGTATTTAATAGTCAAGAGGAAATAGGTCAAATAGGCATAAGCTTGACACAACCGTCTTATAAAAAGACATATATAAGAAAGCCAGATGAAACGTGAAACCCCAAACAATCGTTTAGCCAACAGGGCCCTAACTTAGTGCAGCTACAGTGATAAATTAATTCTACAATATTATTTCCAAATTGTGCTCGCAATTTACGGGTCCAAGAGGGAACTTGTGTAAAGACTTAGCTAAGGACCAGCAAAGCCCAATCTCGGATAGACGACTACTCACTAACTCACTCATAAACAATCACTCACTAACCACTCACTCATCATCACTCCTAACTCAACATCACAACTCACTCACTCACTAACTCACTAACTCACTCACTAACTCACAACTTCATAAACTCACTCAATCACTAACTCACTCCAATCACTAAACATACACTAAACTCACTAAACTCACTCACTCACTCTCTAACTCACTCACTTAAACTCACCCAATCACATACAACTCACTCACTATAAACATCAACTTACTCACTCACTCACACAACTAACTACACATACAACAATAACATATAACACTCAAACACTCACTCACTCACATAAAACATCAACTCAACATAATCACTCACTCACTTAACTCGCATTAAACAACTAACATCAACTACACATACACTAACAACTAACAACTAAAAATACAACTCACAATCAACTCAACATCACTCTCCTCAACTCATCTACACATACACCCACAACAAAACATCAACTCAAACACCATACGCTTACTGAGAGCCAGGCACTGCGATGGTGACCCTAGCTGATGTGCGGAGGGGATTCACCGGACAACAAGCTATACAATTGACGACGACGTACTCACTCCACTAAACTCAACCTCACTAGACGTCACTCACTACACTCACTCACTCACTCACTCACACACTGACTGAGCCAGCACTGCGATGTGACCCTAGCTGATGGCTGAAGGGTTCACGGACAACAACCAGATCTGGCGGCGACGCTTGTGGACTTAGCTCAGGCGCTTCTATTGCCTACACGTCGATGATGCGCAAGGAGATGCCGAAGAGGAGGTGCGCTGGGGGGAGCGGGGGGGGGGGGAGGGAGCGCGCTTGTAGCTTATCTCAGGCGCTTACTATGCTGTACACGTCATGAGCAAGAAGATAGCCGAATGAGAGTGAGTGGGGGAGGAGGACAGAAGGGACAGCTAATTGCCTAATCTCAGCAACAATTATCTTATGCTGGATACACGGTCAGAAGCGCCAAAAGTATGCGCCAAGAGGAGGTGGTGAATGCTGGGCGGGGTTAAGGGGTGGGGGGGGGGGCGTTCGTTGCCAGTTGACATAAAATGAGTATGTGGAAGTGGGGAGGGGGGGGGCTTTAAGTGATGCCGCTGAGGAGATGCTTGGAAGAGGAGGGTGGGTGGAAGTGGGATCAGTCGGTTGGATGCGGATACTGAGGGGGGGTGGGGGTGTTGCTTGGTACAGTTCGGCATGAAGCAAGTGGTAAGTAGGGGTGGGATGTGCAAGGAGAGGAGGTGGGTGGAGTGCGGGGGTGTGGGGTTGGGGTAGAGGGGCAAGGAGGTGCGAGGTGTGCGTGTGGGGGTGGCGGGGAGGGTGGAGGGGGGGGGCTTCTTGCCAGTTTGGCATAAGCTAAGGGGGGTGGAAGTGCGGGGGTGTTTGCGCTCTGGAGGAGATTGCCGGGAGAGAAGGGTGGGCGGGGCAGGGGGGGGGTGGGGTGGGCAGGTGAGCTTTCTTGCCAGTTGGCATAACAGTAAAGGGGGTGAATGACGGCGTGGCATGTGCGAGAGATTGCCTGGGAGAGGAGCGCGAAAAACGACTTGGGTGGAGGGAGTGCACTGGTGGGGGTGGGCGAGGGCCGAGGGGGCGTTCGTGGACCAGTTGGCCATTAAGCAACGTAGGGGGGAAGTAGGGAGTAGGTTATGCGGCCGAGACGATTTGCTGTGGAGAGGAGGTGCGGCTGGGTGGGAGTGCAGCGGGTGGGTACCAGCACAAACGTACAACTAATATTTTAAGGGGGGGGGGGGGGGCGTTCCTTTACCAAGTGGACCAAAGGGAAAGTGGTGGCAGTGGGGTTTGCGATTGCCGAGAAGATGCCTGAAAGGAGCATGACTGTGGCAGTCGGTGCGGTGGGAGGTGGCGGGTAGGCGAGTGGTGTGATTAGTGATGTTGTGATTGAACTCGTGGGGGCGGGGGGGGCGGGGGAGGTGGGGATAGGTTGAGCTGTGCGAGGGATTGTTAGCGGGCTGCACAAATAAGATGCCTTTGAAAGGGTGTGGGGGGGTTTGTACTAGGATCATAGGAGCCGAGTGTGGGTGAGTTGGAGTGGGGTGGGGGGAGCAGCGATTGAGTGTGCGGGGACTGAGCTTGCACAAATAAGATCCCTGGAAAGGAAGGTGGTTTTGCAACCAGACCAGGACGTGGGTGCGGAGGGTGGGGTGGCCAACGAGCCACATGGGTCTAGCGTACTACATACCAATCACATACAATACATACATACATACATACAATTACATACACTGATTCCCCCCCTAGCGATAACATGGGCTAGCGTATACTAACATACAACATACATACATACAATACATACAACATACATACATACATACCATACATACATAGCATACATACATACATACAGTACACTGATTTCCCCCCCCCCCCCCAGCGACCGACCCCCGGACCCTTCCCCACCCCACCCCCCCCCCCCCGCCCCCCCCCCCCCCGCGTTATCCTTGCAGCGCGAAGCACAAGGTCGAATTCTTCAGCCTACGTGGGGCTTGTTCACCACCGGCGCATGTGGCACTCTGACAAACCCACGCCACCAATACAAAGTACCCACCAACACCAACCAACACCCAACACCTACCAACATACATCTCTCTGGCCAGCAGCGCGAGAAGCACATTAAAGTGTGAATTCTCAGCCGGCTATCGTGGGGCTGATCACCACCGGTCGCATGCAGCTGAACAGAACCCACCAACACCAACCCACACCCACCAACACCCACAACACCAACCACCAACAACATCTCTCTGAGTGCCGAGAAGCACATAGCGTGAATTCTCTCTGGCGAATGTGGGGCTGATTCACCACCTGGTCGCTCATCATGGGTGGCACCCGTGTTGGGCCTCCTCATGCTTTCGTTGCGGCCACGTATCCTTTGGCATCAATCCCCAAACAGCCGGTACCTCGATCATCCGTCTGCTTGAACGTAGACTGTTATTGTCTGAGAATCTGACCAGGATCCCTTACAAAGGGGTGGCGCTGGTGACGGTGGGTGTAGTTTAGACGGGGGCGGGGCTGGAATGGCACCCGTGTGGCTCACCTCACCTTCTTGGGCCATTATCTCGCAGTCTATATTCCAAGACAGGCGTATCCTCATCATCCTCTTGAAGCAGACTTGGAACTGACCAAGATCCCCTTACAAAGGGTGGGGTACGTGCAGTGTGTGTTTGGGGTGCCGGAGGGGGGGATGTAAGGCGAGCGTTACCACCAAGGCGGGGAAATTGGCACGTGCTAGGCCCACCTTCACCTTCTATGGCCACGTATCCTTGGCATCAATCCCCAAACAGGCGTACCTCATCATCCTGCTTGAAGGTAGAACAAAGCGATTGATATAATATCAAATAATAATCATGAATAATAATAATAATAATAATATAAGCGTGTATCCAATAATATCATCAATTCTGCTGAAGATATCTCTCTCCTTT